>CM002481.1:25595151-25611053 GCA_000325765.3 Leersia perrieri | reverse complement strand
TAATAAGGAGCTCATCTCTTTTATGCACTTCTCTCCTTTTCTGTATGGTAGGATGGTTTAAACCTTAATGTGATCCGAGTGGCTCTTTGAGCAGAGATGTTGTCCTATAGAACATCTTGGAAGGAACATACCTATATGAGTTTGACTGCTAGTCACAGTCTATGAGATTTGGGTGATCTCTAAATACTCATGAAAGGCCTGGAGTATGACTCATACGCTCCAACACGAGAGGATGCTGATAGCAGTCTAGTATTAGTTAAGGAACTGGATGAAACTTGTCTGCACAAAACTGACAATTCAAGGCTTAGTCCATTGCATAGTTGTGGTCAAGTGTAATCTATTTTTTAGGTGGAAGTTCAACTTAACAGTCTCCACCGAAACACTGATATATAAAATAAGAGCAGAACTGGGTGTACTCTTGTGAGCTTTGAAGCTTGGTGGGGATTGTTGGATTTAATTAGGGATAGACCCATTTAAATCTAATAATAAAACTTCAAAGACACAAAAGTACAAATTATAAGCCAAGGGGATGAGTGTTCTTACATCGGAATGTCCGGTAAAGTCACCGGATAGTCCGGTAAAAACTCTCTGTTGGATGCTGATTTTTTAACAAACTGTCCGGTGGACTATCCGGTCGATTGTCCAACAGCCGGAATTGTCCGGTAAAATACCTCTATTGGGAACAGAACCATTTTACCGGACTATCCGGTGATGTTACCGGAATGTCCGGTTGCAGGCGGACATTAGAGGTCTTAACTTCTAAAACGTGTGTAGATTTAATGGCTGTGTTTACTCTTCATAAACATGTCATTAGAACTCAATTAGGCAGCTATTTATTCCCACTCCTTCCTCCTTGGCAAATGAGAAGTCACTCTCTCATTCTCTCCACCATTGTTCTTGAAGTTAAAGCTCTTGCATTACAATTTCTTCATCCTCGATTCTGAGTTCTTGTGTACACAAGATCTTAGAACGAGCAGGCCTCTGGAACTAACGCCGCGTCGTGAATACCTGTACGGGTAGACGGGCGATATAGTTTTTGGGGAGTGCTTTCGCACGACTGCTCAAGGTTCTTCCTCATGACAATCGACGAAACGATCGACAAGCTCAATGACAATGGAACTGGTGATGGATCGGGCAACGGAGAAGGAGGCAATGGAGGAGACAACCATGGCGGATCAAGTAGATCGTCTATATTCAACTCTGGGCATGATATCCTCACTTTGATCATGAACATGATAGGTGTTATCATGTTCTTTTTGGTGCTGGACATATATAGCTTTTCAGAAGATCATTATCTACTTAGTGGCATCATTTTGATGATTATTTCTTTACTGAATTTCTGGATTAAATTATATCGAAAATTGACTAGATTTCCAACAGGAACTCCTTCATGAGATTGATCTGTGATGCAGTGTCGCCGTGGATTGCTTCCGGTACTACTGGCCTCTTTTCAAAGCCTTCAGGTCTTATAAGGTTTGGAGAAATTTTAACCCATCGAAAAACAAGCATGGAGGAATAGAAATACATGCACACATCAATCCATAAAAATTTATCCATGAGGTTGGAATGGATAGAAAATTTTCTCTATATTCTTTCTAGATCTTAGAGGAAAGAAAAAAAAATTCCCTATACCACAATCCTATAAAACAAATAACATCTATAGGAATTAATCCTTTAAAATCCAACTCCTTTGTTTTTCCTCCAAATTAAAGGAATAGGCCCTTAGACATGTAGCAACTAGCTATATGCACCCTTTGATCATATACACGAACATGTAGAAATATGGATTAAATGGAGATACCGATGATGTGATGATTGGAGTACATATCCTAGGTGTATGATTCTCACGAATTCTGATGCCAATAAATATTACACACATGCAAGCAAGTTTATAATTAGAAATTGATTTAAGAGACGACGGATGTGCAAACATGTTAGAGAATAAATTCACGAGTACGCGAGTGTGGTATTAAGTACTATAATGGGTGTGTGTACACGTGTGAACCTATTATATAATAAAAATAAGATTAAATGGCGATATTATCTTAAATCTTATGGCAGATATACATCTCCTCCGACGCACACCGGTAGTGATAGGCAACGGTTTTGTTGCTATTTCCCTTTTTATTTTTGTCCTAGTATGAACTTAGTACTAGTATTCTATCTCTATCCCAAATTATCGTTTTGAGTTTTTGTTTCGTAACGTTTGACCATTCATCTTAATAAAAAATTATGAAATTATTATTAATTTTCTTTATGATTTGTTTTATTGCTAGAAATACTTTTAGTGTGACTTATCATTTTCTATATTTGTAATTTTTTTATTAAGTCAAATGGTCAAATATTAAAAAATTAAAAATTAAAATGATAAATATTTTAAAAAAACGATTTCCCTTTCTCGGTGGTCATGTACGAGAGCCGCTTTGGCTGATGGCAATCATTGCCGTCTCTTTCACTCACTCCCACACGTAAGCTTTTTTGATCTCTCAAAAGGGGAGGTCCGGTTTCGATTTCGATTTGTGGAGACGAAAGGATCGAAGGGTCACTGCTAGCTTGATAGGAATAATATTTCACTTTGTCCTCTATCAATTTTGAAATCTACAAGGAATTGTGTTTCAAGCATCTATGAATTGAATTGAGCTCATCAAGTACAGATAATATCTATGGTGTTTGAAGTGTAGTGCTGAATTGATATGTCACTGAAAGGTACAGTGCTCACGTAATAATATATACTCAATCCGTTTTAAATTTAGACGTATTTTGTCTGGTTAGGATAAAAGTTTGACCAATATTTTTTCTATTAAAAATTATTTCATAACATGAAATTGAAGATATTAGATTCATGTTCAGATATGTTCTCTTGTGGTTAATTATGTTTTTCCATCACGCAAAAAAATCATAATGAATAAATTATGGGTCAAACACTAATTCTAACAAAATAAAACATGCTTTATAATTTAGGACAGAGACAATGACTTGGGGAAGTGAATTTGTAAATAAAAAAATTCAAATAATGGCTATACGACAAGACACACAACTAGTGGACCTTGGAGCATGTATGTTTCTTATGTTCTATAGCAATGGAGAACTTTAGCTTATGTGGCTCTGAAAAGGTTAAGAAAAACAAAAATGGAATCGTGTTAGGCGTGTGCCCATATAGGTACACATATTAACCAAGACTGATGATAGTTATGCAGTTATTAATTACTAATAAGGTGACAAAACCATAATGCAAATCATGTATTATGTGAATAATGTCCTAAGGGCATGTACAATTAACGGGGGGTATATATAAATGATGTAAGTAAAACAATGTCATGTTGAATTTTTGCGTAGGTGGAAAAGAAATGGTGATTAGATATAAATTAATGGTATGTTATCTATCTATTATATACTAAAAGTCCATTAAACTCAGTTTAGAGCGCTCCTAAACCGCCACGTAACGCTCTAATAAATTAGAGAAATTAAAGAAAATCTGAGAAAAAAAAATCTAGCCTTTGATTTTACTTAATTAGGTGGACCCATTGTTTATCACCGTTAGATTTGTTTTAACAAAAAAAAAAACTAACAACCTCTCCTTGATCCCCTCTCGGCCTCCCTGTCTCTCTACCGCTCCCCTCCGGCCATAGGCCTCGCCAGCCATACGTACGTACTCTTCCTCCATGGCCCCACCAACTCCCACCTCCCCTCTCAAATAAAGAAATATTAAATTTCAAAGAAAAAAACAAATCCTGCAAAATTCCGTGGAAACATTTGAAGGTAGATTCCCATCTTAGACAGATAGTCACTATTTAAATATTAGATTATGTTGTAATATATTTACAAAGACCCGGTTAATTATCCTAAAAATAGATTTTTTAAAAGAAACGAAATAAAAACATAATATAGGAGAATGTTTATTTTCACTCAAATCAATAACCACACTACTTCATGCCATTAGATTTTAGGATGTTATATTAAATTATATTATGTTTATAAACAGAATAAACCTTTTTTAACGTACTCCCTCCTTTTTCCTCTTCCTCTCACCTCTTTATATAAATGATAAGATCATAAAAAATCTGTGGAAAACATTTGAATATAGGTTTTCATCTTAGACAAATAGACTTATTGTTTAATACTACATTCTTCCTATTAATATATAACATTATTTAGTTTAAAAATGAACAAACAAATCATATACATTGAAAAGGAGGTATTATATTTATAAAATAAACAAACACGATTAATTCTCCTCAAATACAAAACCATTTTTTAGAAAAACAGAAAAAAAATCACTTAAACCGATAAACATGCTATTTGATGCCATTAGATTAGAGACATTGTATTGTATTGTATTTATAAACAAAACAATCACAGCTAATCTCAGCATGACTAGACATACCTCTCTTTTTCCCTCTTCCTCTCCCCTCCTCTGTTTTTTTATAGAGGTTGAATATCTAAAAATAATAATGACAACCATAAAAAGTATTAAATTATGTATCTAATTTTATATGACATATGTAGATTTCAAAATTAAAGGGAAATTTAATATTTGCCATGTATGAAGCGGGGATTAATTTTTTGATCTTGTTACTTAATACTCCCTTCACCCAGTTTTATAGGATTAGTATTTTGCAGTCTTCAATCCTTTAATTTAACCAATAATATCTTGTACAAGATATTATCAATATTTACAAATCAACCTCATTAAAAGTACTTTGTAAAAAATAAGGACATAGTATAAAATGGCGTAGAGGGAGTACTAGGCTCATATTGCGGTATAGATGCCTGCAATTTCTTACATTCAAAATACAGCTTGATTTCAAGACAATAATGATAATGCACTCTTTCCATAAAAGAAATATAAGGCACATATTTCTTAGATAAGTCACCATTCATAAGGTTTGACTAATAACCAAAGTGTTTAGTGACATATATGGTATATCGTTAGATTCATATTTGAAAGCAATTTCGAGTGATTCTTACTTTGTATTTGTCGATAATGTATATAATAAAGAAAGAAATTAAGGGTGACCTGAGACCGTATTGAAAATATAGAGGCAGTTTGATTTGAGGCTAAAATGAGGCTTACCAAATTTTGGCGACTTTAATAATAGTTTCTACCATTTGTATTTGGGCTAGGAATTGCCTTCTAGCTAAAAGACGAATCTCACTCTCTCAAAACATAGACAAGTCAAACCAAATACAATTTGGCCTTACCAAATTTGGCTATACCAAAATATTGGTAAGGCCAGTTTAGACCTAACCACACTGACACATAATACACACTGCTTTTTGAAGGAATGGAGTAGTAGTGGAGCAAGCTTTACATACACTGACACATAGTACACACTGCTTCCACGGTTATATGAGGTAATTTGTAATGAAATTTTATGGACTATTTTAGTGCACATTGTTATAGAAAATAAAAAAGGTGCCCGCGCATGCGTGCGGGCTTCCTTCCTAGTTTTGTTAACGACCGCAGGAGGCAGTAGCATAAAGTTACGAAAACAATTTCGCCATTGTAGGCAAGCTATTTTGTATGTATATTTTTCCTATTGAACCACTTGATTCTATTTTTAACAGCAAACACCATTACATAAACATCTTAATAAACAACTAATTGTGCATCATATCTAATATTTTGTCTCTAGAAGAAAATCACCCACAATAGTGTTTCAACGATGAACATGTCCTAATACTCCAATTATCAGAACAGTGACGTTATTTCTTTTGGGATGAAAGAATCAAATAACTTACAACCCTAGAGGATCGAATGAAATCGTTCGAAATCTTTGGTGACTCCATAATATTAGGTCTAGCTAGCATCCAACTGTCTTAATAGATAATAGAATCAGCATATAGCAAACTAGTAGTTCTAAAAGAAAGTAGTTCGACTTTGCTGTGGCACATGTCGTCAAGGATAACAGATCACTACATAGGCAGCAGCCGGATTAAGGACAAGCTCAAGACAACCGCCTCGGTGGGCTCATCCCACATTGCTAGATTCTGCTTGTTTCTTTTATCATACTCCCACGAAACCGTTAGTAATCGAGTTACTAGACACGAGGAAGGGAACGGACATCGTTGTCGTGCCGGAAACGGTGCTCCCCTCAAAACTTCACACATGGATCATATATGCACACACATGGCCTTTCTTCTCCAGCTCCGAGAATCCCATTATTAAAACCTCGAGGATGAAATGAAATGCCAGTAGGCAGACAGGGAAGCAGGCTCGCTCTAATCTGGGATTAGTGTCCTGATAATCTCACGGAGCAGGGGTTAGCACAGTCCATATCCACATTAATTGACTGGTGATGCCCTTGTCTCGACCGTGTCCGGTCAATCGAATGGCGTGTGGAAATATTCAAGCTTTGACTCCACAGTGTACGTACTGCACTACGTAGTGCTAGCTAGCGCGCTACTAGTGGGATGCGTGGAGAATTGGGCAGAGCTAGGTTTACCTTTTAAGTGGCTCGAGGTGTGCATGGATTTGGTTAATCCATCGATCAATAATCGGGGTGGTACGAATTAATGGGGCCCAAGATTGGAGAACATAATTAATTTAAGTATAGTACTACTACTACCTACGTACTTGACATTGTAAACTAACATTTGCAAAAAAAAAGGGGGGGGGGGTCTAGATATATACCAAACGCATGACATTTTCAAAGATTTTGTCAGTTTTTTTACATGCAAATCTATTGATATATATCGATTATATTTCAACAAATTAAACTATGGTATTATTTTCATGTACTCTAGGACGTCTCATACCAGCAAATTAAATCAAGTGGAGTACTGTGGCCCAAGTGTACTCCTGGACCATTGCCATTTGCCAACGCTACAATTGTCCAGGTGATCGATTTGATCATCATATCGTGCGTGGATACATGCATCGAGACCATCGAATAGAATTGACCCAGCTGGTAGCTGATCGCGTTCAAGGTCCATCTGATGAATCTCCCCTTGAATATTCTACCTCCGTTCCATAATAAGGCGCACACGTTTTTTAAGATTTAACTCTTTAAGTATTTGACCAACAATTAGTATATTGTTATTTAAACTTTAGTTAATAAAAATAGCATCATTGAAATGACATTTAAATCCTCTTTCATATGATTATAATTTTGTAATAAAAAATATTATAATATATGAGATATTAAATGTTAAAAATAGTTTTAAAGACTGTGTCAAGTTTGACCGTGTCTTATATTATGGAACGGGGGAGAATATTGGCCGAGTCCCTTTTCATATTAACTGCAAGGCCAAGTTAATGGTGCCCATATCTCGTGGGGTTGGTCGGTCGGATCCGGCACACGATGGTCAGTGCCCTGTTACACGTTTTTTTAGCAGTGGGAATTGAAGTTACTAGTAGCACTGTACTATATGTCGCTCCTTTGATAAATTCGTAGATATGCAAAACCCTAGGCTGTTAATAATAAGTGGTGTGTGAGTGAGCAAGGTCAATAAAGAGCTCACTTACTAATTTTAATTTAAATCGTAGCTAACACATACAATGGATTAGCTATTAAATTGTCTGTAATTCTCTTATCCTATCTCTATGCATTTAATGTATTTATTTTAAAATTTATGTGAAGCTGGCTCTTGCATGAGAGCCAACTCTTCTTTTTTCTATTATCTCTCTCATCCACATCAGCTTGTAGGTAGTTTAGAGCCCACTATTGTACCTGCTCTAATACTCACTTCGTTAGAGGTTGAAGAATTAATGGAAGTGTGCTGCAGATTTGTAGCTAGCTCCAGCATATACTTTAACAATTAAACCATGATGCGATCTAAATTAGTGATGCAAAAACAAAAAATTGTGTGAATGGGCTATTAACTTAGCGGTTTTTGGAGCTGGTTGCTAGTTCTATTATTGACTTTGCTCTTAGAGCAAGTTTAATAATGGTGGTAAGTTGGCTATAAGCTTATGTGGAGGAGAGAGACAATGAAAAATGAGAGAGGTTGGCTAACATGCAAGAGCTAGCTTTACACATGCCCACAAATACATGTAAGAGAAGAAGATAGAATGAGAAAACTATAATCAATCTTATAGCTTACCTATTATACATATTGACTATAAGTGAACTTATAGCTAACAAGTTAGATATATTACTAAACTTGCTCTTAGTAGGTGCTAGAGCACAGCTAGCTTAATTAGCATATATAGTGGCATTGATGGCATATACACCCATGCATGAATGATTCTTCGTTGCGCGCGTTTGTATTATAAGCCTGGTAACTTGATATGATCCGATTTGTCCCGGGACAGGAGTGTCACATGATTGCCGGACGATCTTCGGACAGCATCACAGACGGTGCATTTTGGCAGATGGCCCTGCATCATCCCTGTAGGCCGGGCATCGGACCAAAGCCAGAGTACGTCGTCGACGTTCGATTCCCGGCTAGCTTGTTCCTGCGTCTGTTCATGCCGGACAGTGGACACGAACGCCAGTTGGCGTGGCACATCGATCGATCTCCACTGTCTGGGCCATCGAACTGGAAATTCGGTCTGTTCCCTGCTCCGGCGGCGACGGCCGAATTTTACCACGTTATGCCGGCCGGCAGCTGGCCGGGGCTCGAGCTAGCAAGCGTGCTAATCATCGATCGATTCGCTTCGGGTTGTATTAGTCAAAGCACGTAATGGTTATATTAGTCGGACATGGTACTGGCTACTGGATGCTACTTAAGCTAGCGAGATCTCACAATTATCAGTAGTACAGTACAATGACGCACGAATATTTCCAGCAGTGCTACTCGGGTTGGTTAGCTTTTGTTATTTTTCTGAGATGGGGTAGCTAGCTTACCTTAATGAGAGAGAGGGACACTAATCGGATAGATTAGATGGACTGTTGCAATCAGAGAATTGAACGTATACGACCAAACAGTAGCAGGAGGTTTTAGGCTATAGTTAACCAGCATCAGATGCACGTCCTTGTGTCACGCATGCATGCATGTATGTAAGCACAAAGGCATTAGCTAAGCTTAACGTCTCCTTAATTAATCAAATCCCACCCGTCGCGTGAGACAAGGAGATGTGATGCGTTCACTCGATCGATTGAGCGTTGGATGGAGATGGGCAGATGGGCACGTTCGTACACCGGTACACGCGCCCGACCGAACGGCCCTTTAACTCCAACGCTCGTGGCCTCCATACCCCCATCCGCCGCCGCCCGCATCGGCAGCGCGTACGTCCGTCCTGCCCGCGCGCGGCATGGCGTGGTGGTACAGGCAGCATGGACCCCGGTCTGCCTCGCTGCGTGTCCACCGGTCGCCCAGTGCAAAACCCGTCGTCCTCGCTTCCATGGGCGCGGCTCGGCTATCTCCTCGTGCTTGCGTACGTACCGCGCGCGTACCGGCCGTGGCACGTACCGACGTAGTACGAGTACTACGCGATGGGGCGGGGGATTTGTGTGCGAGGCGGTGGGGGTACGTGGTTTTTTTGGAGTTTTCGGCGTGCGACCGTGTGTGTACGCGAGTACGCCGGCTATCAGCTATGCGGGCAGGGGCACGCGGGGAGACGGCCGGGAAGTTGGCGAAACGCGCGTGACTTGCGGATTAACCGAGCGTACGAGCTGCGTGCGCTACAGTTTGCCGCGTAGTGCTGGCACGCGCGGGGGCCGGGGGGGACGGGCGTTCGTGATCCCGCGCGCGGTGGACCGACACTTGTTACCGCGCGCTCGACCGCCTGATCGAATGTGGGTGTGGCACATGCAGCGCGCATGCGCGAGTCGGCGCATGCGGCGTTTTGTCGGGTGGAATTCGTGCTAGACCGACATTGATCGAGTTTATCTTTCGGTCTTGGTTGCGAAAAAACGAAAGGCGACCGAGTAGTAATCTCTTCGAACAAACTGGGATGCTCAGAGCAAGTTTAATAATATAACTAACTACAAGCTATAAACCCATCTAAAAATACTATTAAAGCTAATATGTATAATGGATAGGTTATAAGGTTGACTGTAAGTTTCTTTTTTTCTCTATTTAATTTATCTGTCTAAAAACACGTGCAAAGCGGGCTCTTAAATAAGAGCCAATTTTTCTTCTTTTGCATTATCTCTCTCCTCCATCTAGATATTTAGGTAGCTTATAGCTCACCTGCTCTTACGTCGGACGCTGGAGAAAAAAGGAGCCAGAGGCAGAGTGAAATATATCGGGCAATTTCCACAGCATGCCTATGAACCAGAGACCGTATCTTTGACGCTGACCAACATATCGATCAGCTTTGCACTGCTGCCGAATTGACAGGAAAAGCCTCCTCGACACGAGAAAGCTAGTGTCATCTTCCCCATATCCCAATATCGGTTCGACCTACACAGCTAGTCTAGGAGGGGGCAAAATATATATCCAATACTGCAAGCTATATACTAAGATCACGTTTGTTTCTAAAAATTTTTAAAACTGAATGTTACATCAGACGTTGGACGCGAATGAAACATCTAATTTCACAGCTAGTCTGAAAACAACGAGACGAATTTTTTGAGCCTAGTTAATCCATATACGAGTCTAAAGATTTGATGTGATATTTTTATGAAAAAAAATTTAGAACTAAACAGGGCCTAGCAAGAGTACATGCTAGTGATACTCTCTGTTTGCATGTGCCTTGCAAGCCTACCTCTAAATAGGAGTACGTAGGATCGCTTCACTACGTACTGATCCATGAGTTCCAAGAGTACGAGACAAATATGCTTTTGCCATGCGGATTGCACAGGTGGACTATTGAAAGAAGTCTGAGCTTTTCTAAATACTGAATTATTGTCTCGTATTGCTGGCAGCAGTATTTGCTATGGAGGGATTTCCCCTATCCTTGAGGTTGAGGAGGTACACAAATCCTGATATAGTTATATTTGAGATGTGGCATTTTCATGAAGAAAGGTATAAAACCAAAAAAAAAAGTGTAAGTCGGTTTTCCAAAGGAATTGATTTTTTTTTGTTGGTTTCAATCGGTTCTTGGCAAAATCGAAGTGATGCAGCTTCACTTTCAACAATTAACCCACTATATAATGGTTCTTCCTGGCTCCAATGCATGTAATAAGAGCAAGTTTAATAGAAGAGCCAACTTGCTAGCTGGTCTTCTCCAATAATTATTCATAAGTTATCTATAAGTCATCTTATACAATTTTTAATAGAGAAAAAATAAGAACTAGTATCTCTTATTCAAGAGATAGTCTTTTACACACTCCAATATCTAGTGAGGATGATTTGTAGGGTCATTTGTATTATGAACAATTCGCTAAGAGCTAGATCATTATATATAAAAGTTATCTTTTAAATTACTTAGAGATAGCAAGCTATCTCTGTTGTTGAAGAATGCCTAATTCTAATAGTAGCTAGCATGTATAATGAAGAAAGGTTGGCCCCAATTTTCTCATCTTATATTTATGTATGGAATGTATTTATTTTAAAGTTTGTGTAGAGCTAGCTCTTGTATGAGAGTCTCACTTTTCTTATTTGTTATTATCTCTCTTCTCCACATTAACTTATAGTTTACTTATAGCTCATTATTGTATTTGCTCTAAGTGCCTGACAGGAGCATATCCATTGTAAACTTGACAAATAGTGACAATCCGAATACAAGATTAGTACATATAACTAGGAGATCGTTGCTATCGAGACCAGCAAAAACTCACAGTAAATACTGAATTATATAAGTTTAGGACCCTGAGAAGGATAATAGCCATATAATCTGTTGGCCAGAGACCTCTTTCCAATAAAATAAGCATAATGAGCAATAGGGGAAGCTACTTTATCCTTTTTGACTAAATTGTACAAGCTATACCGTGGGATATGTGATGCTACTCCATGGCGTATAGACGAATTGACGAATCGTGTTCGTAGGGCTTCAATGAATCGGTTGATTGGGTGTCCTTAGGCTGCGTTCACTAGCACATGGAAAAAACAGTGTTGGCTAAACCCTGAAAACAGTGTTTTTGTCTTTTTTTTTCCGTACGCACGCTTCCCGGACCGCTAAACGAAGCTTTTTTTGGAAAAATTTTCTATACGAAAGTTGTTCAAAGAAATTAAATTAGTCAACCTTTTATATTTAAAATAGCTAATAATCAATTAGTCATGTACTAGTGGAGTTTCTTGTTTTGCGTGCACTAGTATTCTTTTTCTCCCATTTGCCAAGACATCACATTTGAACGTAGCCTTAGAGTTGTTCCTTAGTCTTGACCTCGGCAAGGGGTTGTGTATTTATATAAACATGTCTATCAGGATTATGGATAAGGGGTATCCTCATTACCCGATGACACATACTACGAGGGAAGGTATATCTATACAAATACGGAAAGAGAACCAAGATATAGAAGGAAGTTATAGGAGCATACGAAAGAAATCCGTATGCTAAAAGACTAAGACGGAGACCTACCTCTAGAAGACAGGGATTTCCCTAAACCGTGCGGGGCTCATAGTTCGAGTCCTACCCGAAGACTACCGGTAGCCCATGGTATAAAAGGATTGCCACCTCACGAGTTGAGGGACGGATCAATGAAACCACAACAGAAGCCAGAAGCATATTTTCGTAGATATAGCCACCAAAACTGTCGAGATCGTGTTCGGTCCTTCTGACTACAATCTCGCCGGAACTCAGGGTTATTCCCAACAACAATCCCATATAAACTGGAGTAGGGTTATTACCTTCTTGGGGCCTGAACCAGTATAAAAATCCTTGCCTTAGCTTTCCAGTCACATCGTACTATATTAGTTCTTACACCAACGTTTCTCTGCCATCTACATACCCGTCTACGGATACCAGCCGTTGACAATGTCCTAGTCGTACTCATGAGTTTCGTGAAGAAAACCTGACCAAACAAGAAATAATTTGACCGATACTGACTGAATTATAACTTTTATATTTCACATTCTTTTATAATTAGGTGGGCCCCATACGGTATATGCAAAAGTATCAGTAATACATAGTTATCGTTTGCACGTCTATAAAGATCACACTAAAATGACCACTATGACAAAAATATAAATATTTTTGCATCTTTTTCAAAATAAATCTAGACATACAGATGTCTAAATTTATTTGGGGGATTGAATGCACAGACATGCTTATATTTTAAAACATATTGCTAGTCCAGATTCATCGCTATAAAATACTATATTCTATTATGGAGGTAGTAATTTATACTTGACAAATATGTTTAGTGCGTGTGCTTACATCTTTCGTGTAATAGAAAAAGGATGTATTAGGTGGCTACGGGATACAAGCACTGAAGCGAATGTGTCTGATCGCACTCAAGAATTCCCGGATTTGTGGGTTTGTCATTGTCATGTAAGATACCTACAGGGATGGCCCTTTCGCTGTTAGAATATCAATCATAGTGCATTGGTTCTAATCCAAACGAGAAGATATCAATAATCACCCTGTTCGATCACCGCCACATATCAGCTCAAAATTTAATCCGCCTAAGACCAATCATCAATAATATACGATCCATCGATCGATTTTGGTCGGGACAACAACATGGCCTCAATACATGCCCAGGTACATCAACATGGCCTCAATGTATGCTCAGGTACATCGATCGACATGTCTCAATATATATTCAGGCTTACAGCCCACCACTGCAATTTACAAACGCCCTCAAACACATAGGAGGCGTGGCAGATCGGAAAACCACAACCATTCGCGTTTTTCTTTCGGATGTCCGGCCACCAATGACCAATGTGTGCTCGCGATGGAAGACGACAAGGATTAGGATTAGTTTCGAGGTGTCTGTGCTATACAGCCTATACTCCTACGTACCTTGGCCGCTTGGCGACACGGTGTGGGGGCTTGCAGGGTCCACAGCTACGTACGTGCGTACGGCGTGCATCCTTGCTAGACGACGTAGTACACTATCTTTACGGCCGGATGAGTTGAACCGCCGAGGGGATTTTTGCAGGTGGTGGAGACCGAGCATGCGACGCATAGTGTGCGCGTGGGGACCGCGTGCGTGTCGGGGCAGTGCTGGGGCTTTACCGTGCCAGGAGGAGTAACACCGGGGAGTTTGCAGGGCAAAGTACCACGCGCGAACGCTCCAGATCGACGAGAGATCAGCCGATCAAAATGCCGCCAAGCGCCAACGTTTGTCTCCATCGCGTGCCGCCACCGCCGGGCTGTGGCCGGTGGCGGGGGTTGCGGTTTTCGTGCGTGGTACATACATGGCGGTAGATGCATGTGCGCAGAGCCGCGCGCGCGCGCGTCCTAGCTACGACGATTCGTCGTCCCCTCGGCTCGTAGGCTGATCTCGCTCGCTTTCTGGTGATTGGGACATGGGAGTGCGTTGTTGCTTAGTTGGCGCTGGCGCTGGCGAGCAGGGAGGGGAGGGGGACCAGCGGGCGAGGGCACGGGACGCGTGGATCACCACAATGCATGGTGGTCGGCGCCGGCCGGCCGTGGCATGACGATCTCGATCGAGGACAAACGGTTCCAGGGGATGCGGCGCCCTTCCCATGCACCGGTGAATCTCTAGATCAGAGCTGAGGAAGGCGATGGTAACCGCTCTATTATTGGTTTATTGTGGCTAGTGGACTTGTCGAGCTACTCTCATCGTCTTTTACAGTAAGGACTTTATAACGCGACTTATCCCATCTGTCACCTTATATTCAGATTATCTTTTTATTGTCAATTATCTCCAACAGTGTAAAAGAACATGCAATGTGTTCGCATGCGTCACATCTATAACTTTTCGCTTGCCGTGTCTGTTTCCTCCTCCGGCCTCTCATAACCCACACACCCATGGTTTAGGCCCGGGCTTTGCCTTATCTCGGTAGGTCGTCTCGTGTGCCTCACTACCCATTTACTTGTCTATTAGAATGGTGTTGCTGATGAATCATACATAGACTATGCTTTGTCTAGTCAGCTGCTCTGCACGATTTGTTGTGGCTTGTTTTTTGGACGCCAAGCTATGGAGAGCTGCTCGAAATAGTGCCATACCAATGAACTGCATGTGGGTTGCTACATCCGTCCTATAATATAGCAATCTAGGAGGAAATTTGATCTCTCCTAGGATAATGTATCTAGCACATAGAAATGACTAGTCTAATTTGAAACAAATCCAAACTAAATTTCAAAATTTAGACAAAGTTTATTCGAATTTTACCATTTTTCGCTGGTAACTAATGGCAATCGTGGTGTTTCGGTGATGGAATGCTGTAAATCCTCTGCAAAATTGTGTGTGTGTGTGTGTTTTTATGATGGAATGATTTTGTAAACACCGCGCCAAGACTAAAGCATGAACTGGTGGGTTGAAGAAATGAAATACTAAGTAAAGTATTTTTCTTTTTTCTTAGAAAAGAATAACGAAATGGTTATGGGAATTGGGAATGCATCGACCATCGGGGGGCGGGAGTGTGGGACTCGCAGGAAATGGTTCCGAGTTCAAAAGGCTGCTGGTGTTCCATGATTTTTTCCACCTGAACAAGTGGTGCTGCCAGGTCTTGCAGATAACGCAAGCCGTTTGGCCCGTTTCGACAAGAGTGTGTTGGATTGGAGGTGTACGAAAGATAGAACTTTGTGGTAGGGGACAGGCTCGAGCCCAACTTTTCTCAGCCTTTCTTTTTTATTTTGGTAGCATCTTTTCAGATTTCACTGTGGCAGCATCTGGAGAAAGAGGGTATCTGTCCATGTGTAAAGTCGAAACAGAAGGCGATACTCCTTTCGGCCTCCTTTGGCAGCCCGGGATCCCGCCGGGATCCCGGCCCATTCCCTGGGACAAATCCCGCCGGGGAAAATTGCCACGGGCCAAATTTTCTGAGCGTTTGGAAGCCCACCAACGAGGAATTTCCCGGCCCAATCCGCGTCGAAACCCGGGGAAATCGGCCCGGCCTCGCGAGGTCAGGATATTTTCCTCTTCCTCTCCGCGTCGCGATCTCCGTGAGCCGGCACCGCCGTGAGACGCCTCTTCCTCTCCCTCTCGCGAGATGCC
>CM002481.1:25558070-25595051 GCA_000325765.3 Leersia perrieri | reverse complement strand
ATTGTTGCTGAACGCTGTGATCTTAACGTTAAGTAGTTTGCCTCCAAATTCCCCTTACCACCTTGCCCACCACTCCCCCTAGTCCCAAATGGTGACAGGGAAAACTCCCTCAGGGTGAACGATTCCCATGAAGGGGGAGGGGGATTAGTTGGAGCACAGGGAAATCCCCTTACGAGATTGGTTCCCTGGGTTTTTCACCCCCCGCAGCCAAAGGAGGCCGAAAGTCCTTATCGGCTTATCCCGTTCGAACAACGTAGGAGCAGCCGAGCAGAGCACTTCAGATTCAGGAAGGGCGTTCTTTTAGCTTTGACAATTGTAGGGAAACACCCGTACTACATGATGAACAATGCTTGGGACCCAAGTACCCGAACTGACTGTGATGCAGCGTATTTGGCAGGAATATGCAATAGTCGATTTAGTACAAGATAATAACAACAAAGATCTTTAACATGTTCACAGTGTCAGAGAGTCACGACAACTGAAATGCTGACCACAGCGAAGGCATATCTAGTGCTTACACGGCCCAGCAGAACAGTGCGTGGATCGTCCCATACCATAACATACCAAAATATCAGTGAACAAGAAGCCCGGGAGCACCACAGGGCACCATCAGGAAAGGCGACGTACATTCGCACCATCAAAGGCTAGCACCACATATACGGAGATACGCGGGATGCCAGTAACGAAGTAAACATCTGAGCAAATAATTGGGAATACGATAGCTGAACATTTCTAGATGATGAAACTAGATAGATGAAGAGCCCCGCTCCGATGGTCTCGACTAAATCAATCTAAACCGTCTATGTGATAATATTCTTTTATATTTCTATTATGGCAGTAGAAATCAATCTAATCCTTTGGATTAAAATAGATCTATGGTTTATTGATTTCTACTAGCAGTAGAGACCACCGGAGTGGGGCACATAGATGAATTATTGTTGATAAAAACTCGTCATCAAAAGGAGTTAGCAGCGAACAATGAATTAATTCAAACAAATGATGTGATGTGACAGTTACATGTTGGTCAAGGATTTTATTCTGGATAAACCATACACCTCCATTGAAATTAAATTCCCTCTATATATTTGACGCAGTTGCAAAAAATGTCAAATATGCCGCAAATTACTATTGTGAATTCCTTCTGCTGTTTTAAGTGCTTCTCACAGGATTGAAATACGGATGTGCCTGCACGCAACAAATTATACATTTAGAGCACATAAATTTAGGATTTAATATATAGCTTCTATAAAGGTGAGGGCAAGTCACCATGGCTTCCTTTGCTGTAGGCCTTTCCTGGTGATCATAGCGAAGCAACTTGTCCACCAAATCTATTGCCTATGATGGTAGAAATACGTTAAAAGCTACATCAAATTAGGGGAGATGGACTAAGCCAAGTAGGCTGATTGAAAGGCAACACAAATCACCTCAGGGTTTGCTAAGTGCCTGTTACCCGAGTTGACAAACATTAACCATGACTTCCTATTATGTCTGCAGCATATAAATATTCAGTTAGATCATGCCAAGTGAGAATGGTTTACATTCAAGATTACCCAAAGCAATAGATGACCTTCCAACAAGTCTCTCAAGCTGCGAGTCAAGCTGAAGACCATACTTTTCGAGGTAGTTGTAGAAATCTTCTGTTCCAAGAACCTACAACAATGGCATGCATTGCATATATTATTCGCCATAAATATTAGTTTGCTCGGTACCTGATTCACTTCTGAGAAATGTTCTGCAAAGCCTTTGCTTCTTCGTGAAAGGCAAGCAAACATCTCAGTATATGTAGTGGTTCGGTCATCGTTACCAAATATAAAAATGTTCCCTACTTCAATTCAGGAGATAGCTGAAAGATTTTTTTGTTTGAGCTATAACAGAAAATCTTACTAAATTTAAAGATTCCCCGAAATGAACATGTCCCAAAGCAGAATTCAACATGAACCAACACAAATGCTTGGAAGGAAGTTTAAGAAGCTTCGGACATACCTCGGTTATTTTGACTAACTGGTCATAGTTATCACGACCATTAAAGAAGGGGTCGACTCTGAATATCTGTTAAGATTACCATAATGAATATCAATAAAGTTTTGCTATCAAATATAACTGCCTGACCCAAAACTTGCACTTACCATTGCTGCAAACATGCAGCCAAGGCTCCACAAATCCAGCGAGTAATCATAATCTAACAAATCCACAAGAAGTTCAGGGCCCTTGTAAGATCTGTCAATAACACAGCATGAGTGTCAAGGATGGGGAAAATATGAACAGCAACCAACAGTGTCAGCTGGGGACTAATGAAATTGCTAAGAACCATACACATGATGTTATCCCATTACAATAAAGTAAATCTCAGTCCCTGAACGACTCCGTTGAGTTAGGAACATGTGACCTTGAAATTCTCTCTAATACACAAAGAATCAAGACAAAATATGTTCCAAGCCACTGAAAGTTCCTGAGTTGAGCTTTATATATCACCCAAAGAATCTGGTGCACTTTAATACCATCCAAAGCTTCTTCTGTTAAGGATGACTAAAATGCCATTGTTTCAGGTGACATATATCCAATCCATCCTCCAGACAGAGGTTTGCAGCCTGTTCATCCTGTTCACCAGGCAGATGCACCAGCAATATGAGTTTGTGGCCGCTGCTGCAGTCACATGCCATCCTTCCGTCCCCGCATCTGTCGCATATGTCCGCCGCCCTAGTCCGAGACGACTGCCGTGAAGCCGTCCATATGCGTGCCTCCCGCCAGAGCCACTCATCGTCCCTGTCCCAGCCAGGGCCGCGAGGCCTCCCATGTGGTAGCCGGTGCCACATGAAATTTGGAAGCAGCCCACCACCAATAAGACCAAGCTCGAGCTTAATGGGAAGTGCTGTAGGTGTTGAATTGATGTTGTTAAATGTCAGTTCACATGCATATTGTTTTTTCAGAAAATGAAATGCATATTGGTTGTTCTGTTCTTTTGTGAAATTGTATGTAGAAAAATGGTCTTTGTGAACTGGACCGAGTTGTTCCCGCGTGCCTTGCTCCTTCCATGTGCACTGCCGCTAGCCGTGCTGATTGTATTAAAGTGCAGGGGAACCTTTCAGTGGTATAAAGCTAAGCTCAAGAACTTATTGGTGAAATGGAACCAATTTTGCCAAATCAAATATATCCAACATAAAAGTATCTCCGGGTGTTAAGGCGTGTAAGTGAAGTTTCTTCTCAACAAGCTGACAAGTCTAAAACATTCAACTTCAAATGCAAGGGAGACTGACCTTGAAGCAACTCTAGCATTATATTCCATCCTGGGATGATAGAACTCTGCTAGACCCCAATCAATAAGACAAAGCTGGCGTTTCTCATGATCGATCATGATATTGTGAGGTTTGACATCTCGATGCATGATGCCCCGTGAATGACAATAATCTAGTGCCTACAGACACACCTGGATAAGTTAAAGACTATCAAAATGAATTTCTTCTGATGTAAATAGAATGAAGGCTTGCTTGTAAACCATGTCAGCACACCAATCGAGAACAGGGGAATCTTGTTAGCAGGATTTAATCTGGCAGAAATAGGCCCAAAGAACAAACAATACATGAACAATACCAAGAACTTTATAACATCAGCAGTTGCCTTTTGCCGTTTGGCTCTTGCCAAAATAAATCAAGTGACTGATTTCATTTTCACTAGCTTATGAATATGTGAAATATGGTCTTGTTTGAGATCAATCATGATTATACACTACATATAAAGGATACAGTGTGCTCCTTTTGAATGTTTAAAACTGAAAAACCAAGTAACAGATTCCGGTGTCTGTGCAGTGCTGTAGCAAGTTAACTTTGCACGATGCAAACTTTGGCCAAAAGACATGGGGTAAAAGCTTGCCAAATGCCATGCTTACGCTATTAATGGTTTGACAGCTAACCTACAGGTGAGCGCATGCTGTGGAATTGGTTTTGTGAAAATAATATATGAAATGATGGTGTTGATATTGTGTTGTAGGCATTTCATACTTTATTCATTTTATTGATCCGAATTCAATACAATTTACAAGGCTGGCTCAAGTGGACATGTTATTTGAAATTTCATGATTAAGTCAGACGGAAGATCAAAAATAATGTTCACATAACTGTTAAAAGATTGTCCCCGTTTACTTTTTTTTTAGCAAAACTTCTTTCTGTGTGACTGTCTGCCTGCACACACACCTCAACTAAAAGGAACATATCCCAGCTTTCCAAACAGATGTGTTAACATCATAGTCATGTAGTCAAACTATCATTTATCTCCCTGACTGTTCAAGCCATCTTGATGCATTCTACCCAGCCATCAAAACTAATGTAGTCTTTGCACTTGGCCTAGAAACAGGAAAGATATCTAAGATAAACAACCGTGTTGATTAAATTACTTCCTCGGTTCTTGTATGTTCGACGTTGGTCAGTTCAAAATATTAAAGGATGGAAGTAACTTTTATCGGCATACATTAAACAATGAGTTTAGTTAAACCATTGTGACGTTTAAAGAAAAATATACAAACAGTGGATTGTATCTAATAAGTTGGTACCAAACTCCTAGGGTTAAGAAAAAAATGCATCATAGACATGATAACATAAATAAAATTATTGGTATTACAGCTATAGAGTTTTGCAATTTAGATTGTTACCTTTAATAATTCATAAATATAATATCTAATATCATAATCCAATAGTGTTGGGTAGAGCACTTTGAAGTCGGTGTTGTTGACATATTCAAAGATCAAACTAGGCGTTTTTGATTCATCATCCCTGACAACATCAAGTAGCTTTACAATATTTGGTCCACCATATAAGTTTTGAAGTATCTTTATTTCCCTCTTAATCTGCATCATCATAAAAGAATCAAGTTTGGAATGTTAAGAAGACAAGTGAACTAACATAAAAGATGCAACACAGAACAGTACGAAAGCAAGCAAAAACATAAATGAACACAAGTATAAAGCACTCCACATTGAACTTTACTTTCCCTTTGGACTTAAACATCAATAAGATCTAGTGATTTTGTTTGAAACATAAGGCATAATAACAAGCATGGAGCCACATCGTCCCAAACTCCTACAACCGTGGATCAGTCGAAACTGCCTTGCCCAGCGCTCATGGACATCCTAGATTCTTCTAATGGCATTTTGGGGAAGCTAAATTTGAACCATAGGATTCAAATTACCACTGCAGAGGCATATATACTACATTTTCAGCCACCGAAATTAAACCCTACCTTCTTCTTCTTCACGGGCTTGAGGATCTTAATAACACACCTGTCGTCACTCCCGGGCCGGAAGCCCTCGAACACCTCGCTGTACTTTCCCCTCCCAACCTTCCGCAGCACCTCGTACCCATCCTGCTCCCTACACACATTCCGCACATGAGAAGCATCCCCCATTAGAGCACAAACCCTAGAGCCCCAAAATCTGGAGGTTATGCACGAAATCCACCGCACCCCCACTCGATGTCGAGCGACTCGTAGTCCCAGTACTCCTTGGGCCGCTGGGAGTTGGCGTCGGCGTAGACGCGCGCAACGGAGGCCGCGCCCCCGGGGTGCCGCGTGGCGCGGCCGATGCGCGGCTGCTGCTGCTGCTGCTGCTGCTTCTGCATCGGGAGCAGCGCCTCCGCCTCGTAGGCCGCTGCGGCCGCCGCGGTGGGGTAGAGGGAGGGGCGGCGGCGGCGGCGGTTGTGGTGGGCGTGGCGCGGGGCGGCGGCGGAGGAGAGGAGGCGGCGGAGGAGGTGGGGCGCGGCGGCGAGGGGGAGGAGGCGGCTGCGCGGGGCGCACCAGGCCATGTAATTTCCGGCCGCGCGGTGGTGGGTGGGTCGGTGTCCGCGCTGCCTACGCCGCCAAGCTCGCGGCGGCTTGGAGGGGAAAGGAGAGAGAGCCGCGTGCGCGTGAGTCAGCCGGAGCGGAGGAGAGGAGGGGAGATGGGTTGATGGGCTTTTCTTCTCACGAGAAGTATCTGGAAAAAAGTCTTCGGCCCGTTTTATCCTTGTGGCCTAGGAAGCGATGCCGAAGTGGCCTCTGCGGCCCAACACGAGGCAACTCTTTGTTACATGGAGCCCGTGAGAACTCGTCGCCGGCTTCGCCTCCCTCATGCGCGCTGCCGCCGCCATGCAAGCAGATGGCGGGGAGCGCGGCGACGCGACGCCCCGAGCGAAGGTCAGCTTGGTTAAAACCCTAGCTCCTGATGGAAGTTTGTCAGGGGATTTGAGTGGGCCACACAATGGGCCAAATCTCACCCAAGCAAAGGTCAAGCCAGCCCAAAGGAGAAGATATAAAACAACAACAACATCTATACAGGAATCGATCGATTGATCAAGGAACAAACTGGACACCGGCCAAGCCAAGGCGGCACGGCGGTGGTGGCGACCTGGGCGGCCGTTGGGCACCCTTGTCGATCTATCTCCTACCTCTCTTCTTTTCTTGGCTTCTAGAATCGTCTAGAACTTGTATCCCCAGCTTCCTACTTATTTCCTTCCATCAAAAACTCTGTAATTGGTATTCTTGTGATTGTGATTTGAAGTGTGATGAGTTGGGTTGCTAACAATATGGTATCAGAGCCGACGATTTGCGGGACTTGTACCATGGAAGCAACGGAGGAGTACTGCAGCAGGGTCCCATGCAATCGGTGGTTGGATTTGGGCAAGGGTGTTGCTCATAGCACTAACGCCCACAAGCTGTTCGACGGAATGCCAACCCAAGCTGTTGCGACCCAGGGAGCGTTGAGCCAAGCTGTTGCGACCCAGGATGAGTTGAGGAACTCAGAGTTCATGCAATCCACCATGACCAAGGACAAGAAATCTCTGGATGAAGCTTTGGATCGGGCATTAGAGAAGCTTGAATTGATGGAGGCCAAGCACCGGCAAGATGAGAAGATTGATCGGATTTTGGCGAGGTTGAATGAGATTGAAGCTAATAGGGCCAAGTCCTTCGAGGAGATGAGCGTTGCCATCAGGGCGACCACTGCCGTTCTCATGGCGGGGTCAACTCTAGCACCTATGGCACCGTCACCACTAGCGCCCACCAAGTGCTCGATGGAGTTCCCCAACAGCGGCGTCACTTGGAAAACAGCGAGTTCAAGTTGCATTGATGGGGAGGCCGCTCCGACAGTCGTCCTGGAGCTTCAGGATGGCAAGGACAAGGATCATGTACCCAACATTGTCACCAAGGGCCTTCCTGAGGTTACGCCCATCACTTGTTCGATGAAATGTTCCAGCTCTGACGCCAACCCTGAATTCACCATGGCAGCAGTTGTTATGTGCGCCACCAACGCTATATCTTCTTTGGAACTGGTAATTGCCGATGACGCAACCAACACCAACCTTGACACCCTGATCCATTCCAAGGAGGCACATGACAATGAGTCGACGTTTGGCCTTGTCACCAAAAGCGGTGCTGATCAAGTCATAGTCGTGCTCCAGACCAAGACTTCGGCGTCCAATGATGTTCCAGCATGCATCCAATCTGCGGGGAATCCGCTCGTCCTTAGAAGTTCATGGCACTCTTCTATGCATTATGAAGTTATGGCTAATGTATGGATGAGGCGACCATTACCTTGGCCGTGGCCGTCGTTTAGGTGTGGAGAAGAACGTTTGCATAGTGAAGGTGATATGCAATCAACACTGCTGCTACGGCCATCTCCACCTGGGAGTGGCATCAAATACTCCTTGACCAGTGACAATGCATGTGTCAAATCTGAAAGAGCAGAGTGGTATGCACCAAGAGAAGATGAGTTATTGTCAATGATGGAGGTGTCTAAGTTTCTGCAAGGTCCTATTGATAGTGTGGAGCAAAATCAATTGCAAGCTCTGGCTCAGGTCAATAAGACTGAAAAGAATTCACTCGTTCACTTAGCAAACACAGAGTACTACCTTCAAGGACTACAATCATTTAATTGGAAACCTATCGGGAGGCGCAAGGGAATTGGCAGTGATGGAATGCCACTGTTGCATGAATGGTTGGAACATTACTGTCCATCTGTTCGTGCAAGTGAGAAGGATAACTTCTTTCAACAGCCAACTGGAAATATGGATACTTCCTTTTCCTGCACACAAACTGAGAAGGGTGGCTACAAGTTTGCTAATGATAGTAGTCAAGGCAATCTAGGGTTTTGTAGAGCTGCTTGTCATACCAAGAATTCATATATGCTATATGATTCTGTTGATTGTGCTGAATATTGGCACCTGCATTTCTCTGAGGTGGTCCAACAGGCAATCTTCATTGGATTGATTGTCCATTGGGTTGCTCAGTACTGGATAGAAGAAGCTGCAGGTTCCTCCAAGAATTCAATTACCACAACATCAATTATTTCTCTGTTGAGAAATCAGGAGGCCAAGATCTGTGGACAATTAAGGTATTATACTCCCCCAAACAATATTTCAACTACATTCAGTGTCCAGATTTTGCAAATTCTATGGAGATGTCTGCACTGTGTGCAACCATTGGAAGATAATGGTGCATTTGTTGTGAGAGGTGGCAAGAGAGTTCTGGACCAAATATTACCAACCAATATTGCTACCAGTAACAACTATTGGAGCTCCTTGTGTGCCGAGTTAACTCATATGCGAGATGGTTGGAAAGAAATGGGGCTTGAGGAGAAAGGTGGTACTAAGAGTGCATATACTATGGATCATATGGTCGTTTTAAGGGGGATGGAGCTGGAATCCATGGTCAGAACTGAGATGGCATTACAAGCACCATGGGATCCTGGAGGTTCTCATTTCACCGGCTTGAGGACAAGCCGAATTTCAAGAAAGGGGGATTGTCAGGGGATTTGAGTGGGCCACACAATGGGCCAAATCTCACCCAAGCAAAGGTCCAAGCCAGCCCAAAGGAGAAGATATAAAACAACAACAGCATCTATACAGGAATCGATTGATTGATCAAGGAACGAACTGGACACCGGCCAAGCCAAGGCGGCACGGCGGTGGTGGCGACCTGGGCGGCCGTTGGGCACCCTTGTCGATCTATCTCCTACCTCTCTTCTTTTCTTGGCTTCTAGAATCGTCTAGAACTTGTATCCCCAGCTTCCTACTTATTTCCTTCCATCAAAAACTCTATAATTGGTATTCTTGTGATTGTGATTTGAAGTGTGATGAGTTGGGTTGCTAACAAAGTTGGAATTAAGGAATGCGATTATGGCCATCTTCTTCTAGGTTGTCCAACTGTTTGTCCCGTATGAAAGTTCTGTGAGTTTTACAGGCAGGGACTTGATACTACATCAGATTGTCAGGTATAATTGACTAAAGAAAAGTATATCCATACTGCCACATGCACATCATAAGAAGCATAATGATAATGCTGTATCTTTGGGTGTTTTCTAGATTACATGGGACCCCTACACACCAAGTCTGATTGCTGAGTTACCTGTGCTATGCACATTTGGATCTGCAGTTTGGCGATCAAGGACTCCACTAATCTGCTTCCAAATTGTGGAAATGCATGTACCTGATCGTGTCTTGCTACAATTTGGGATGATGCAGCATATCCCAGACCCAGTTGAAGCAGTTGAACGAGTTACAATGCAGGGAAAAGCTGAGGAGGATTGGTCTACTTACCATGATAAGTACATTAAGCAATGGGATAATAGACTCTCCACTGTTGTTGAGCAGCAAGATACAGGTAACTGGGATCCTTGTCAAACAAGAAATTGCTATTTGGATTGGTATTGGCAAATCACACGTCGATGGATATCCACTCCAGTCGAATGTCCAGTCATATCCTACAAGTTGTCTGGTCATAATGAGAGAATTCTGGTAAGAAGTTTATAATGACATTTGCAATCTGTTTTCTGTGAATTATATGTTTCTGACCAAAATTGTAAACTATGAACAGGTTGATTTGTTAAGTACAGTGCAGGGACAAATCAGAACACTGCTGTCAGGTGAAATTGACAGGAAGAGAATCAAAGAATCACTTGGTGATATTGATATGTACATTACTGCTGAAATGAAGAAGGCTAAGCAATTTTCTCTGGCGTCATATACTAATAAACCTAGACATACACCCTCAGCTTCGCTGGATGTTATGCAAATGGTTGCTCCAACTGGAATTGTAAATGGGAGTTTTAAATCAGTCGCACCCTGCTCTTGTGTGCATCCAGTTCAACCTACTGCTGCGAATTTGGGACAGGTTATTGATGGTTATGTGGAGGGAAACACCATACTGCAATTGGATAAAATGAAGATAATTCAACCTGCTGGCGGCACTCTTGATCTAGGGCCGCCTTCTACATGTGGTGGCACTAATGACCGGACTGATGATTTGCACCAGGAAGAAGATCCGCTTGATGTATCCGTGACAGAAGCCAATCTGCAGGATATTATCAGCACGCCTGTAGAAGATGCCATGGCTGATATTATGCATACATCTAAAGAGGATCCAGCAGATGAAGATATGAGTAATGGCATGTTGGACCCTCCAGCTGTGCAAAACTCTGATATGCCTGCTGATGTTTTGCATATCACCAGTATTGGCGAGAAGCTTGTTAAATCTTTCACTGGAGAAGCAGCTGATAGACTATTAAGGGAGAAATCTGGTGATGTGGAGCGCAATGGCTGTCTAGAAGTGAAAGTATTTGCCAAGAGTAAGAAATCGGCAGTTCCTTCTCATGAAAATGGCGAGGTTCCGGCAACCACAGAGGCACAGAGGGTTCTAAAATGGTCGGACATTCAAAAACAGAGGAGAATTTTGTCCGACCTCAATTGATAACATTCGTAAGAAAGAAAAGGAAGAAACCACTGATGCATTCATCTTCCTGACTCCTGGTCCTGACTTTTTTTTTTTAGCGTTACTCCTGGTCCTGACAATGTAGTAGTATTTGTTTACGTTGCCGTGTATATAATGAATGCATGTGCATGGGGATTGTGCATTTTCGTTTCAAGACTAGCAGGAATATTTTTAGCTAACTATCGTAGGCAACCAAGAGATACACTGCTTCTGCCTACTGGCTGTGCGGCCTTTCAGCTTGGTGATGGATGCCTAGAAGGCCACAAGCGGGATGTCTGCATCATGTGGCAGTAGGCCTAATAACAGCAATAGTACTGCAGATCCAGTAGGACGAAAGTTTAACAGGCCGTTATTTTGCGGCCTACACGTATGATCTCATGAGTCCTGTCCTAGCCCATTAGGCCAGCCGTGGCCACTGCTCGGCGACGCCGATCTGAAGGCGATCGGCGGCGGTGCATCACCTCTCACTCACGGCGCCGGAGCCGCCTTGCTGGTTAACACACCTCTTCTTGAACATGTCACGGTTTCCACACGAGGCACGCAGGCTGCTCGAATCTTCCTGGCGCCCATAGCGTGGAGGAGACAGGCACACGGCAAAGTAGACGATGTGGCAATGTAGCAAGATCGAGAGGCACCAACTAATCCATCATCCCTGGAGGAACGAACGGTCCAGCCGTTACACGGCTACAAGCCTACGATGTAGAGCCGTGTCTCCGTTTTGTGTCGGCTGTGCCGTGCTCTTCTTCATTAACTGACGCCGTCTCTTGCCGGCATAGCCTGACAGGATTTACGTCGGCGTCAAGGTCCCCGGCCGTGGCGAGATCTCACCGGCGTAACCGTTCGTACGAACTCAACAACGGCTTGGGAGATGAGATCTTAGAAGGAACGACAGCTCACTGCTGTAATGGCTGGCATGCATTCCGTTCCCGTGAGCAGAGTGTTACTGCTCCATTTATGCTGCTGCTCTGAAACGGTGTTCACTCTGTTGTGTTCAACGGGAACAAGAAATGAATAGCTGCCGCGTACTAGAGTGCAAAGCAGGTAGGTTCATGACCTAACATCATTTAGTTATAACAAATCAAGGTAACAATCAGCCTTCATTTTGTCAAGTGAGAAGAAATCAAGAAATTAATCGGTACGGATAGAGGAATGGGGAATATACTGCATTGCCATGGCTGATGGTGCTTAAAGTCATCCAACGAACCAACAAAAGAACAATTAATTAGTTAGACCTAATGCTCATCTAAAATTACAACTATATACATGTTGCATTTAATCTGTTCTACATAGGCTTGGCATAGCTCACCTCAGCAATCAGAATCTACAGAACCAAACAAAAAGGGCCAAAAAAAGGAGAGCTAGAACTTAATTGGACTGTATTGACGGACTGCGATAGCTTCTTCAGAAGAGTCGGATCACTCGGTGGGCACCCAGCAAGCCAATCGGATTTTGCAACTGCACCTAAGCTCTTCGGTTAGTGAGTTAAGAGTAGTCTGCTCTACGAACGCATGCGCCTCCTGTGAGTTGTCGTCTGTACTCTTTGCCCTTGTAGGCTACAGTATTTTACCTGTTTGACCATAATCATGATGTGAAAATTATTAAATATCCGTTCTAATACTTTGTGTACATATTGGAAATAATCGTGATTGTGTTACTTACGTGCATTGATGCAAGTGTCGATAGCAACTCTCTGGATTGGTCCATTAAACTGCGTTCTTGTGTAGCGATTTTGGCAAGGTCAGACACCAAAATACTTGTCCCAGATAGCTGCACAGTCACAGATTTCTCAGCTAAATGGATGAAAAATGCAGCCTCTCAGAATATATGTTCCTGCGACCCTAAAAGTTGTTATATGCAATCTTGTTCTTATTAAATCCTCTAAGTATGCCTGCATGACACAATCTTTTGGGCAGTTTATGGCAATAAATGGAGCTCTGATATGAATTGAAACTGCAACATTTCAATTTAACCCAACTAAAGTATGGCAAAACAAACCCATGTTTACCCTAGCCTTCTATTCATAATCAGAAGCTTGATAAGGTTGTTAAAGCCATCTGTTCTAGTATGCTTGGCTAGGATCAGGCTAATCGACATGAATTCTTGATAATATTGATGATATGCTCAAGCCAATCCAACCATCCATTCCAGATCAGATGGCTTTGAAGATTTCTTATACATCCATGGGGAGACACGTGTATTTTCTATCATGATACAAAATCAAAGGTGTCCATATGGTATTGCTAGACATGTTATTCTGGCATTGCTACCACTAATACGACAAAATGAATAGGTAAATAAGCAACTCACAAATGCAGAAAAGGAAAAGAGCAATATAAAACAAACAGTACCTTAGCCAATAAAGTACATATTGAACTTCCTATTGTCTGCATAACGTCAACTGCAGAGCCAACAGCATTTTTGACATCTTGGATATCAGCCTTCAAGTGAGTAAGTTGCAAGAAGAATCAGAGATTTTATCGGCAGTTGGAAATACATGAAAATAAACTAGCTAGATGACAAGTTATTGCCAACCTTTGCTCCATCAGTAACAGGAATGCACAGGATGGTGGCAGTTAGAGCTTCCACAATCTCAGATAAACAATTTGCATGATCCCGATCTAACAAAGACCACTCCTCCAGAAAGTCCATCTGTATAAATCGAATTCTATCAGATTTTCCGTAACAAGACAACGGTGAGAATTGAAATTCAAAGCTATTACAGAAAGCTAATAGCTCTACCAGATCAAGCTATGACCTAGAATGGTACTGTAGATTGTCTATGCCCCGCTACAGAGGCCACATGCTGCCTTTTTCCTTTTCAACTTTACAGTTATGCACATGAAAGGGCCATGTGCAATGTATTGAACAAAGAAGGGCATCGTGTGAAATGAAAAGGCCCCGCGCAGAGCACTTATGCAAAACAAAGGACATCCGTATTCAGATAATCCTGCATAGAGCTAGCTCGTGCTACAGTAATTTCGGAGTCACCTTGCTAAAAATGTCTGCTAACCAGATTAGGATATATCAAGGTAATGGGAAAAATTATCAGAAACTGTAAGTACTACTACTAACGTTAACCACGAAAATATTGGCTATGCAAAGTTGTGACAGTAAACCCAAGTTTGCAGAAGAAAACAGATATAGTTCTTACTTGTCCCTTTAGAACTGTCATGAGTTTCCAATTGTTCCGGAATAGTTGTAGCTGAAACCTTTTAAGGGCAACAGATTTACGCATTCCTAAGGTAGTTATCCATGCATCACATAAGTACTTCTGAAAAAAGGAAAGAATAACATGTTAGCAGAAACAAATGAATAAGGCAAAAAATATAATATTTACCTTAAATAATCTGGCTGATATGGACCTTTTTTTGATTTAGGTGTAACTATAATTAAAGATAGCAATTTTGCTCCTTCAATTAACCACTTATAGATGAAAATCAGACTTGGTCCACTTGAAATGAAAAAATCAAGTTCAACAAGCAATGAACTTGCAAAGCCTTGTGTCAGTTATTTATTTTCCATATTATGGCAACTGTTGTTCACTTATAAGAGTGATTAAAACATCTGACATATGATTGACAGTTATACATTTCCTGGTGTATCCAGGAAGCTTTTTTGTAAGAAACTAAAGAGTAAAAATTTGCTCAAAATCCCAAATATGATGTACTACATTGTAAGCATGAGCAAACAGATATGTACCAGTACAAGCCATAGGCCCATAGCATGAAACCCTTCTCCTTGGATTCTATGAACTGTATTCTAAACTAGTTATGAGTGGAACTACTAGGATGACAGGAATACAGGAATCAGATAAAGTCTAAAATCCGCGAGCCATGTGTGTATGCTATTTTTCCTATGTGCATAACATGCATAGAGATAAACTTCCAGATACATATATTACGCATTTGCTTGTGCAGGAACAAACTGGTTTACAAGTTGCAACGAAAAGCTGATAGAGTGTTGATCAACTCACCTCTGCAGTCATCTTCTGTGAAGCAAGTGTAGCATCAGCCTGTGCATTTACACACCGCCACTGTAAATGTCGATTGCTTAAAATCTTCAACAGGTGCTCACAGTCAACCTTACTACACCCAAGCCATCTCCTTCTCGCTTCACATTTCAAACCATAACCAGATGAACTTCTTCCATGCTGATCTCCATATGACGCACTGACCCCCACAGAACCCCTTGCTCGCGATGGACTTGACATTCTCCGTGATGAATTCGCTACAAGCTTACTCGGCGAAGGCTGCCTGAATGGCCTGTTCAGTGGAGACGAACCCAAGCCATTCAACAATGATTTCTTGACTGGTGCTGTCCTGGGAGATGACGCAAACCCCGAGTTGTGCGTCATGAATGGTGAGCTTGGATCTGCCATTCGATGCGACCTGCTGACCGCAGCATCCTGCAAGAACCGTGCAGGCACACTCATCCCCTTTGGTGACTGGCGCGCTCGGTGAGAAATGCCCATGCCTGCATCCTGAGACCCAGAATTGCTCCCTGACGACACACTCTCCGTGTCCGATGACATCAAGTAATCGCCGCTATCGAACGAGGTTCGCCGCACACCCTCCTCAAACACCATTGACTGTCGCAGTGAACGGACAGCAGCCAGCACAGAAGCACCCCTCTTGTCCAGAGAACAGTCCAAGCTCTTGGTAAGCGGATTCCCCTCAAAACCATGAGAAGCCCTCACCGACGACATTGGCCACCTCTGGTGACTATGCCCACCTTCAAACACCTTACCCCTCTCCGGCACTGTACCCATACTAGGCCGCCTCCTCTCCGGCGTGGTGGACGCCGCCGCCACCGGCCGCCGCACCGGCGAAGGGGAGGTAGCCGGCTTCGCCTTGCTGGTCTCCAGGAAGTAGGACCGGCCCTGGAAGGCGACGGAGAGGCTCCTCGTGCTCGTGGTGGTGGGGGTCGCCCCATTGGGCCCCGACGCCTCACCGGAAGCCGCATTGCTCGCCGGGCGCGGCCGGTCGACGGATGCCGACCGCCTCGGGAGCGGCGACGCGAAGCGGCGGGAGGGCGTGGACGCCGAGGTCGAGGTCGAGTTGGAGGTCGCCGAGGAGTTGGTGGTGGTCGTCGACGAGGAGGAGGTCGAGGTGGTGGTGGATTTGGAGGAGGGCGCGAGGAGGTAGCGGGAGGGGACGCCCTTCCCCTTCGGCTTCCCGCCCCCGCCGCCGCCGCCGCCGGCGCTGCCCCTGTTGGCGTCGGCATTGGCGTTGGAGTTGGTGGATTTGGACGGGGAGAGGGCGGAGGAGGCGCGGCGCCGGTGCGGGGACGGCGACGGGTTCATCCTCGGCGCGGCCGCCGCAGCCGCCGCTGCGCCCGCGGCGACCATGGCGGCAGATCTCGCGGAATCTCCGCGCAGGCGGCGTGGGGAGGAGGAGGCTTGGCTTTGGAGTGGGGTTTGGGGTTTCAAGATGGGGAGAGGGAAGAGGAGGAGAAGCGAGCGGAGCGGCCGACTTTTGCTTCTTCGGTGGAGAGTGCGAGTGAAGTGAGGGAAGGAGAGGGAGGGGAGGTGGAGTGGAGCCGTGGAGGTGGGGAAGGGTAAAAACGGAAAAGGTGGGGACGGAATAAAGCGTGGCAGTCGTGGTCGTGGTCATGCGGGAGGAGGTAACGGCGGCCGCGAGGTAATGGGGGCGGTGATGGGGAGCCGTGGCACCGGCGACGGCGTCAACTCAGCCCGTTCCGTTTCCAGCAAGTAGCTGGCTAGCTGCTCTCCGAAGACTCCTGCCATCCTGTGGAAATTTTATTTTGCAAGTCTTACGGGCCACATCCAGAATTTAAGTTGTTTATTTTATGTTTTTACCGTGTCTTATTTTTCAGAATTAGATTTCACATCGTTAATTCCCAAAAAAAAGATTTCAAATCGTTAAAAATACTTATACAAAAAATTTACTTATAAATTATTTCTGTCTTACTTTCGGGCATACCTTTGGACCCCTTTAAACCCAAGCAATTCCTAGCATCATATAAACCAAGAATTTGTGTTGTATTGGAGATTGAATTGCTTGTTAGATGTAACCAAAAATTATATCTAAAATTCCTAGAAAATAATTATCTCAAAAGGTTTAAGGGCTCCTTTGAATTGGAGGATTTGTAAAGGAGTTTTGGAGGATTCAAATCCTTAAGGATTTTCTCCTATGCATCCCTTTGATTCATAGGAAGAAGATGGGAATTTTTCCATAGGATTGCGTTCCTATGGTCAATTTCATAGGAATATAAGTAAGAGACTAGATCTCTTGTAAAATTTTCAATGCTTTGTTGTTTCCGGTGGTGCTATCAAAGGGGTCGTTTTCTCATTTTCTGCGTTTTACATTCTTGTAGGATTTGAGAATCCTACCACTTCAAATCTTGTGTTTTTATTATTACTGCGTTTCTCCTATCCTGCGAATTAAAGGAGCCTAAGCGTAGAGTTGACCTTGCATGTTTTTCCAAGATAATCTATTTTTCATCATTGACTTCTAAACCGCTAATAATGCATATATAAGAGTTTATTGTATTTTTCTTCATTCATTTTTCACTGACTTAATGGTTGGAGCTCGAAAAATAAAATTTTAAGATTTTTTATGGCCCATGCGACAAGGGGGCTGTGTTGGGATCGAGAAATAGCATTCAAAACGATTGTTTTGTTTTTCTACTATATTTTTCTTGTGTTCATCGGGATGGATAATGGTTACAGGCTTACAGCTTACGTGAGGGGTGGGGTAGACAGCCTCTGTTAGGACCTATTTGTTTGATCTGTAGCTTTTGGAGCTTTTCTTAAAAGCTGTTGCAGGCTTTTCGTTCTGAAAAGCCAATCATTAGAATATGTGTTTTGTTTTTTGTATTCAAAAAGCCATGTAAAGCTCATAAAACTGAGCTTTTCAGCTTTTCGTATAAACTCAGTTTTTCTGAGCTTTTTTGCTTTCTGCATTCAAAAAACCACGTAAAACTCATAAAATTGAGCTTTTTAGCTTTTTCGAGCTTTTGGCTTTCCAGAAACTGCATGAAAAGTTAATTATTTGTTTGAGCTTCTGGTTTTTCACGCTGAGAAGTTGTCCAGAAACTTAAACAAACAGGTTTTTAGAGTGGTCGTACTAGTAAAGGCTTGAGTTAAGAATATATTTTATTGGGATTTGACAGGATTTGAACGAATATGGGTCTTTCCATAGAAACTATAGGCTGGTATTTTATGGTAGAATCAAATTTACGGTTGGCTCGAGTTTAACTAGACGATGAACCATAATATAACCTGCGAAGAACGACGTAGGGTAACGGCCTGACACCATCATTTCCATTTCCCCAAATCGATGGAAGAAAAAACGCACGGTCGGGCTTCGATCGAGGCTGATAAAACAAGTGCGTGCAGAGGGAAATGTGCTCCTACTGCTTAGTTTATGCTCTACGTGATTGGCCTCACTAGCCTCGTCTCACTAGAAAACTTCAGGTTTCAAATTTCTAAGACTTGGATAGATAATAGTGTTTATTTTTCTCCAAAAGCATGCATTGCTAGTTTGCTGTAGTACATGATAAGTTAAGACAACAATTGGTTTTCACGCACAAAGATCTCGCCAATGATATGTTACACATGGATGGAGAAGATGGACGCATATGTATTTTGTAATCAAAATAAACCAAATACCAACAAATTACAGAGCATGGCGGATGTCTGAAAACCAGGCGTATATATATCGCTTGGCATGTGACTGTGAGAGTACATGACCACTCTTCTGAAAATGGCGATGGGAGAAAGCGTGCAGGAACAGTGGATTCACCTGTGAATCAACTGAACAGATGTTACGTGACAACTGACGTACGGAAGGATGCAGGTGTCCGGCATGCATTCACGCAGATGCAAACACTGTTCATCATCCTGGTAATGGTCCAACAGGAGTAACTGAAGATATGCCTGCTGTAGCCTGTAGTGCCGTGTAGGGTTGATGCTGTAGATACAGTAGAAGCTTGAGTATGTACGTACAGCTCTTAATCCATAGTTAATCAGTATCGAGGTGAGCCTGGTTTACTAGTCTGTTAACAATGTGTGGATTAGTCTGTATTGTTGTGTTTAAGAATGTCACGCGGAGTCAACTCGGTCAGATGTTGTCCCGTCCATGTGCGTGTGTAGTACAATATTACAACTCCGCTGCTCTCTTTGTTGGTTTCTTTTATTATGTAATCTCTTGTCCTTTCTTTACATTATTACAGCTTATTCCGTAGTATTCCTTCCAACTCTGCAGCAGTACATAGTTGCACAGTAGTAGTACTAATAGTCTACTGTAGTAGTATTAGTGTACATTATAGTGATACTGTTAAAAAGGAGCGTGCAATTATAGAGCTTGTTCAGGCATCATCATCAGGTGAGGCAGAGGCGGAGCACTATAATTATCAGTATTCGGTACAACCCCGTGCGAAAGACAGGCATGCGTCGTAGACGCAAATTGTACACAGTAAATTTGCACTCAAACAGGCACCTAGCCATTGGATGAAAAGATTAGAGAGTAAAGTGAAAAGTACAGGAGAGAACAAAAACTAGCGGAACTCTGCTCTCAGGTTTAACGGAAAAAGGCTGGTTTTAGATAGAGTGGAGTGCACGTGACACAGGTATGCACGACATTTACTCCGATTTTCTAGTGGAGTGCTGGTTTGTCATCTTTTGATCTGAATAGAAACGGGTAATTAGCACCAAGAAAAAGTGGATAATCGAATGGGACGTCAACCACAAAAGTACATATGTAAATCACGAGATTAAACATGAAACGCTGTGCGCCTGTGCACGTGGATGCATGGCACAACATTTAATAACTCGGCGATCAAACAACCACCAAACGTGAGCACGAGATACTGAGATCGCACCAGACGACGCACGTCTCTGTTGCGAGGGATCGAGTAATCAAGCATATGAAGACGACAGTAATCACACGGAAACAAACAGCTATCTTCTGTACAAAAAACTGTGACATGTAGCCGTGATCCGTGTGCACCGTGCACATCAGTACATGTGATACGTGTGAGACGACGTTCACTAGCATTGGTCGAACTCCATCGACCTTTTGTTACTTTTTTTGTTTTTGTTTTCCTTTCGCGCGCGCGCGAGCGACGTACTCGTACGCGTACTCAGCAGGTAAGTCTTCCCGTTTAAACGGCCGTTTTTTAGTTATCGGCTAGGGCCCATACCCCCGCCGTCTGATCCACCGCGAATCCGCACGGCGCGGCTTGTAGCCGGCTACCGTTGCGGCGCTTGACAACGGCATCCGGCGCGGCGCGGGGGTGTAACCGTGTGGTGCATGCGCGGCCGGTTTCCGTGTGCGGCGGTAGTACATCCTGCCGCTGCCGGTGTCCGCGGCGTCGGCTACGGCGGTGATGATCCCAATATTGACTGCGCGCCGTGGCCAACGAATCGCGCTTCGTCACTCACGGCATTCGATCTGCTGAGATGCTAGTAGTAGAGTAGTAGTAGGCTGAGTGCTAGCTGCAGTACAAGTTGGTCGTCACGAGGCAGCACAAAGACGGGGAGTCCAATCAGCGCTGCAGGGTCAAGCGATCCGTACGGTTTCCGAGTACTCATGGGTGCACGTACGGATGGGCGTCTGAGGCTGGATTAGAAGTTGCTCTGAATTCACTGGATCTACGGCGGAGCTTATTCATGCCATCAATCCGCCGATGGCTTTGGGGCATCGCTTTTGCAGGGATCAGGTTTCAGGAGGAAGGGAAATGATCAAATGACCATCAGTCTGTTCCAAACTTCCAACTCGCTGCAGATATTCCCATCCAGTCCTTTCACTCAGCTAATTGCGCCGCCGATCATGATCACCAGCTGCACCAGATCGATGCATACATCTAGTGTCAACTGCTATAAGTTGTTAACAGCTTGCACTTGCAGAGTTGCGAGCTTCAAATTTGCCGACGAGTAGGAGTAACGCATTTCAACTACCTAGAACTGACTAATCTTAGTGAAAATGACAGACATTTAGATCTGTTTCAGTGGTTGAGCAATAGTAGTACATCGGAATCTCCAGTCCTGTGCTGCATGTAGATCAAGCATCGAACCGAGCTGTCAAAGCGTCAAGTGACGTCCTAAACCACGCACCCTGAATCTTCACTTTTCTTTTGTCAATCTCTTGCTTAAGGAGGAAGCCCCCCGAATAGCCGACACATCACTTTCGAAGATCAGATGATCACTGTTTTGTGCGTGCAATAATTGCTCTGATCAACCTTATTCCCGTCCAGTTTTGTGACCGAAGCAATGCATCAATCTAACGGTTTTAGATTCTCTATGGCGGTTAGGCTGGCCATGTTTTCATCAGCGAACGAAAATGCTCGTTATTGTTGCAGTGCACAGTACTTTCAGAGTGGGAAGCAGAAGGGATCCAGTGATCCACAAATATTTTGGTTACATGATGAGACGTCAGTTTCAATTCATGGCTTACATATAGCCTTAGGCTATTAGCCACTACATGTGTAGATAAGTGTATATCATTAGATGAGTGTCGTTAGAGGGAAGAAACGACCTTTTTGGAACCATATGTACTATGTATTTCAAAGGAAAAGGAAAGTTCTAAAGTCTAAATGAAGTGTAATTACATGTTCTGCGTAGTAAAAGTATATTGAAGACACTAAGCTGGGAGTGTCATTTGGTACTTTGGGAGAACATCTGAACATACTCTAATATTTTGCTATTTGGACACAACAATAACGTTGTGCTGTACGCCTACACCTCATAAAGGCTGAATTACATTAGTGGGCCAATGAATAGTTAGCGGGAAGGCCCATTTTATTTAGTGCTAGACCGCCAACATATGGCATCTAGCTTTAGGCCTGGCCGCCTGGGCTCATGGGATTATGGGAATCATCCGCAGTTCCGCACCAGACCGGCCCAGACCAATCGTCGCTCATAGGGTGTACACTGTACAGTGAATCAGCGCTACAAGAATCCATTATATACCACTAAATTGTCCCGGTTTAATAATTTATAATCGACGTTGTTATTTTTCACGATATACCGATCACTTTGTCTATTATTTTATATTAGGCTGAGTAAATTTTTCAAAACTACCTAAAATACTCATATAAACATATAGGGAATGGCTAATCATTGATTTGTCCATTTTAGAAGTATACAAAAATTATAAAAATTTTACTGTAACCTCCTTACTCAATATAAAAATTCATTTATATGTCAATTTTTTAAAAAATTTATAAGATTTTTACATTTTTATTATGTTCATAAAGAGATGGATAGATCTACTTCTACACAAAATTTTGAAATTCAAAAATTTTAAAACTTATATACAAACTTGCATATTATGTAAGGAGGCTAAAGTAAAATTTTCATAATTTTTGATACTTCTAAAGAGACAAACCAACTATTATCATTGTATGTTTATAGGGGTATTTTGGGTATTTTTAATAAATATGTTCAACCCAATAACATATTGTATAACAATAGTTAAAGTGGCCGGTATAGGATGACAGTGTCGATGATAAACTGTTAGAACCAGAACAAACTCAGTGAAATAGAATAAATTCCCTCAATAAATTTTGTTAGTAAAAACTATTGTATCTCAAGGTTGACATGAGTAAGTCAATTTAACATATAAGAGTAACTCGTATTTTGTGTGATTCCATGGCAAATGAGTATGCCGAGAAAAAAAACTATGAGTAAAGACAAATTGGCAAATACTTCCTCTGTTTCCTATTGTAAGAAGTTTTAGATTTTCAATAGATCCATAAATAGATCAATGTATATGGTTCATATATGTGTCTAGATTCCTATGAATTTTAGTGGATCTAGACAAGGGATGAAGAGGCTAAAACTTCTTACATTATGAAATGGAGGGAGCAGTAATTTGAAGACATTGCTCACGCTTCTCCAACGAAGATGTCCATGCCAAAGCAGCGGAGGTAGACACTAAATTGATGGACAATGGGCATTAACATGTCATTCGCTGAGTTGTCAGCTCCAGCGAAGCAGAAGCAACAGACGATGCAGGCTGAGTTTTTTTTTTTATTAGTGTCATGTATGAAGAGCTAGCTGTCTCTAGCACCATTTGACACGTCGCTAATGGACACGACCGATGGGGCGTAGAGCTCATACCTGAACTCCCGAAGGCCGCGAGCATCATCGTTGGCCGTGACCGAATCACAATATATAGTGCCCCCCACAACCTTGGTCTCTGACTTCGACATGGCATGTTGTGGGGATGATGGCGATGGTGCAAACACATAGGAGGAGGATGAAGGCGTCTTACAGAAACCAACGACGACTAACACGTCCATTTAGATCGCAAATATGGCAAGGAAAATGGAGGGATAATGATTGCATATGTGTTTGACGTTAATAGGAGCAAATGTGCACTCTATATATGTGGTCCATGTCCTACAAGGAGAAGATGACGAGATATCGTTATATAGTATTTACGATTGGTGTATTGTTTCTTGTATAACACTTCTATTAGTAGTATGCCATTTCCTCTTTGTTTTTTTTTATTTTGTTATTATTCTGCCGATCAAATGCCAAAGTGCCTGAGCAATTTCTTCCATCTTTGAGTTCATTATGAGAAAATGACAAGATGGTTAGTGTAACAGTAAGGCTCTGTTTAGTTCGCGAAAAGAAAATTTTTGGATGTCACGTTGGACGTTTGACCGGATGTCAAAAGGGGTTTTCGGACATGAATGAAAAAATTAATTCCATAACTCGATTGAAAACCACGAGACAGATCTATTAAGCCTAATTAAGCTGTCATTATCACATATAGGTTACTATAGTACTTATGGCTAATCGTGGACTAATCAGACTCAAAAGATTTGTCTCGTGATTTTCAGGCTAACCGTGTATTATTTTTTTAATCTATATTTAATGGTTTATGTATGTGTTAAAAGATTTGATGACTTTTTGGAACTCCGGCTCTATGTTTGCAAGGGCCTTAGGCCAACTTTGTTCGTTGTAGGCCCTTTAGGCTAAAACATTTTTTACAAGCAAAATATATACGTAAACCATTTGTTCGCTGATGTGAGACAAATAAGCATTATTAATATGATATAACAAATGGTTATGATATGGTATTTAATTATCGATAAACAATACCAACAATATAATAAAAATACTAAAAGAACATGAAACTATTATGAATATTTGGTATCTCTCTAAAAAATACTTCTTCGGGCATTTCTTGATGCAAAATCATCCATGACAGTACGGAGATTGATGTTATCCAAGATATTGACTTTTTTTAAATTTCCTTTTCGCAGCACAAGACAAATGCTTCTTACTTAACATTGCAACACCTAAAATTACAAAAAGAAAAAAAATTATCAACAATGCTCTAGTGGCTAGTGCTATTCAGTAACACTGCAATCAGACAATAATTCGGCAGTAGTTCAGGCAGTACATTACGTAGTTGTTCAGTTCTAAATTTCTAATAGCTAGCAGCTATTCAGCTAATCTGCTAATGCAGTAGGCAGTAAAGTACAGTACCTGATGATTTGGTGAACAACAGGAATCAGGCAAGCATCGTCCAGCAGGAACAGATCGATCTACCGATACATATCGTGTTGTCCAGCCGTGAGACGTCTAGGCCGACGAGTGGATTTGATGTTAGGCGGGCGGCGGCGGCAGCCAACAGCCCAGTACTCTGCCGCAGTGCCGCCGCGCACGACGGTAAGCTGGCAGGGCAAGTTCGAAGCAGTGATCAGATATTCAGATGCGAAGTAGTCGAAGGGCCCTTTGACGATGCAGCGATCAGCGAGATTAACTAATCAATCTGTATACACATATACCTACAAATACCTATATGGACATAGGCCCCTACATGCCTCGGGCCCATGGCCAGCGCACCTTTTGCACTCCCAAGGGCTAGCCCTGGATCTAAGGTCCTCTTTAATTCATAGGAAAAACATAAGAAATTTGGAGGATTTAAATCCTATAGAAAAAATCCTAAGGAGGTGTTTGAAACAAATGATTGAATCCTATGCATTCCTTTGAAATTCTTTTGAAATGGACAATCCTATGAAGATTTTGGAGAAAAATAAATATGAGGTCATACCTTATGTTTTGAACTCTTACAATCCTGCGTTTTTCCTGAGTTGCAATCGAACACCTGTTTTGAAGTATTCCTACGGTATTTTTTTCTGTAAAAATTAAGAATCCACACGACTCGATTACTGTTTTTCCTAGAGTTTCCTATGTTTTAAAGGGCCTAAGCAAGGCCTAGAGTGGCCTTCTTGGGATTATTATCTGAGAAAGAACGGCTGGCGTCAGCTGTCACACCTCAAATCTGCACGTGCAGTTGACCGCCGCCGCCGTTCCCATCCCCGAGCCCCAAACGCAACCAAGCCAAACACGCCCCCGCACCACCCCTGCACCCGACACTATACGCCCGCTCTCTCTGACACCCCTCCCCGCCTACGCCCCCTCTCCCATCCGCCCAGGAGACACGACTCGTCGTACACCCGGTCTCCCTCCTCCGTTCCCCACTTCCCCTCTCCTCCTCCCCCCGATCGCACAGCACCGGCGAAACCCTAGCCACGAAATCCCCCAAATTCCCCCCGCCAATTCGCCGCCCGAAGTAAGTATCGCTCAATCGATCCTCTCCATGCTGATTCGGCACCTGCCTTGCGTTTTTCTGTTGGTGTTTGCTCGCTAATTTGGATCCGGACATCCCTCCGCGCGCTTGCTTAGGGTTCCGATTGGGGAGGCCGCATTCCGTCGGGAGGTGGTGGAGGAGGAGATGGCGACCTCCCGCAAGCTGGCCCGGGTCGACATCGCGGAGCTGAAGCAGCGCCTGGTGAAGCGGCTGGGGCGGCAGCGGGCCAGCCAGTACTTCATGTACCTTACCAGGCTGCTGAATCTGAAGCTGAACAAGGTGGATTTTGACAAGCTGTGTTGCGCAATCATCGGGAGGGACAACATCGCGCTGCACAACGCCCTCATTAGGGGGATCATCAGCAATGCGCTGTCCGGGGTGCCCCCGCCGAGCCGCCAGGCGGTGACGGGGCAGTCGGGGACGACCACGGCTCGGAGCGGGCAGTGCATCGGCGTCGGCGTCAAGCTGCCAAGTGCGGGGAATGTAGGGGCTGTGGTGGATTCGGGCGATGGCGACTTTGCGAGGGAGCGGGCGGTGGCCGGCAAGGTGGTATCGGTGGAGGATGGAGAGGAGGTGGAGCAGGTTAGGTCTGCTCCTTGTGTTCAGAGCCGGAGCCCAATAACCGCTCCATTGGGGATTTCGACTACGCCGTGCTATGTTGCTAGGACACGGAGGTTGGATGATCCGATGGTGTCATGTTATGAATCTGGCCATCTGCTGGATACAGGCTCTTTGTTTAAGGGTTTGCAGCGTCGGTTAGAGAGTGATGGCATTGGAGTGACAGCTGAAGGTGTTGAAGTTTTGAATCGTGGGTTGGATGAGTTTTTGCGGAGGTTGATTAAACCGTGCATAGAATTGTCCAGGGCAAGGTCCAGTGGTAGAAGAGTTAGCAAAGGCAATGCGATGTTTGCAGCCAGGACGAATGGCTTGCAACAAACCAATCATGGCCATTGTACAACACTACAAGATTTTACTGTTGCTATGGAATCTGATCCACATTTGCTTGGGACCAATTGGTCTACACAGCTTGAAAAGATACAGGCCATGTCATCTGGTGAATGAGCCTGTTTGCCTTGTTATTGATGAACCTTCGGAAAGAGGTCCAGTGGAAAAATATTGTCAGTGAAGTAAATGGAGCTATGGGCCAATAGGGACACATGTCTGAGGACTGCTGCATTTACGAGCAAGCAAAGATGAAACAAGTGATCAATTGGAGCTGTGATGGACATATATCATAAGTTATCCCTTGGAAATTGATGACAGTTGGTATGAAGGAGAGAATTAGTAGAGCTGGTTGATGTTGTGGAACAAATCGAGCAACTTGTCGATAAACACTTATAGGCTTGGCATGTAACACATGGTATTCTGATAGTGCTTGTAGGATTTCTCCTTGATGTTGTAATAGAGCATAGTTTTCCTTAGTTCAGATTGAGTTGCAATAATTTTTTGCAATGACCATAAAGAGTTATATATTTTCATTGCTTTTGTACATGTATTCAGATTATGGCAAGTACTGCTTGTAATCAGGGTGCAAGTTTTTAGACTATTGAATAAATATATAAACTTCTTTTGGTCTTCGATGTCCGAATCTCTTCTGTGTCTGGAGGTAATTTTTCTAAATTGCATGATTGTAACTAATTTGTGTGTCAGTAATATATATACTGTCCTATCAGTAGACTCTAGCAATATGCTATTTAATGATACATGCAGTTTATTTTGATCGGTTTTGCAGTGCTCCTATTTTGTGTTTATGCCTTCCCATCTGTCAGTAGATTCCTTTTCCATATTCTGTTCTGGTAGACTAGAATATCATTTTGGCTCAGTGGAGTAATTTTGCTATCACTGATAAAAGTCTTTTTCTTTGTGCTTATAGATGTATGCAATTGCTAGTCTGACTACTATTTCTTACATTTTGATGGAGTAACAAGGTGACTGGACATACGGAGATAGTACAATCCCTGTTCTTGTTCATATCTTGCTGATCTTACTGTTTACAGGGCATGTAGTTGAACTAGCTATATCTCTATGGTATGATTCACATCGAGCGGAACTGTAGCTCTATCTGTAAGTTCAACAAATTAATAACAGCATAACATGTTTTCTCCTTTCTGAATAACGTCCAGGCAAAAAAATCAGTAAAAAGAACTGCATAGAATTCCTTCTATATATAACGTGGTCTGCAGCTGCCCCATTCTTCTGATACTTTTACAGGGGTTTCGGTTCACGATCCTGGAACTGCGGCCTTGTGGGCTTGCTGCTTTTGTGGTTCGCGCTGCTGTTGTTATATTCTCTTGGTGTGAGAAATGCAGTTTAAACACTATGATTTGATGATTTTGTGTGCAACTAGTGTTCATTTGCAGTTTCAGCTGTTTTGAGTTTGTCAGATATAATACACTGCCCTCTCAAAGCAGGAAAGTTGCTTGGAACCACTTTCTGAAAACGTGAGTATTCGTTGACTGAACTTCCCTGGATGTAGAAGGCCTATTAGACCCCAAGATGCTACTGGCTCAAAAGTCACCTCACTCACCTGATAGATATTTCCTGTAATTAGTTTGCTTCTGTGATATTTTTCAGGTCTGGCTCTATGATCCCGAAAGTTAAAGCTCATGGACTATGGCATATTCAGTAAGACGCAATTTTGCCCATGTCTTAAAACTCTTAATGTCATCAATCGCTCCATTGCTCAAACCTGTGAATCTGTGATGTAATTTGCTTCTTTCTGGTACACAATCAAGATAAAAATCCAGTAAAATGAACTGCGTTTGACTCCTCATTGTAATATATATGTCTTTTTTTTTTTTCATATAAGGTATTATATATATCGTGATCTAGGCTGCAGCTGTCCGTTTGTTCCGACATTTTTACAGGGCTCTGGGGGTCACAACTATGGAACTGGCAGCTTGTGATGCTGCTTCCTGTCAATAAAGACGAGTTCTCTTCATCTGAAAATGTAAGCAATTCCAGAGCAGGAGCTTCCCGAGGGCCAAGTTCGCCGGCCCCCACTCACATCCCCACACAAAATGTTTCGTAAAATTGCAGGATATGTACGTACTTTTACCATTCAAATCCTACAGAGTTGGAGACAAAATTAGCCCACTCTTATCATAGTGCTAATTTAGTTACCATGTGGTAAAACTAAACCATTACCACAAATCCAGAATGCTATGAGTCCAGTTATTTTGCAGTTGCATGCAGGTGTTCCTGTTTATCCTCTCCAATTATTTGATCCGTCAAAATTGGAATAGTAATAGTGTAACTAAGCAATTAGCTGTAGCTGCAAAAGGTACCGAGAACATGCAGAAGAATTATATTATTGGTTTTATTTTCTGTTAAACTATGGGTCATCGTTCTGTGCTCTCAGACTTGCAGGTTTACCAAAATACAATTGTTATGGGTTTCTACGAAACCGGAGTCAGACAGATCTTCTTTATCTGGTACGAGGGACAAAAAAGCCAGTTCTGAACTTGATTTGGACAGGGGGACAAGCATATAAGATACTACATTTTTTGTACACTACATTTTTATATTCGTATCTCTGGATAAGTAGTTTAAAATGCTGAACGAAAATGGAGATGTCTTCGACCAATCAATATGTCAAGAGATTTCTTTCTCTCTTTTTTTTTTCTTCCGTACCATTTTCTAGTGCATAACATGTGCACAAGCATTACTCATTATTGTTCCATATCCACAAGCCGATGCTTCCATGCATGTGGTTTAATCGTTTTTCGAACTCAAGCCAACACTATTCATCACCAAACCATATTGAAAAATGCTTAGAGACTGGCCTTTTTCTTTTCGACAGGAATTTGATAACTGACATTTCTTTGGCATAATACACTTTGTAAGGAAAACGGCTACTACCTCCGTCCTATAATATAACAACTTAGGAGGGGAGTTGTTATATTTTGGGACGGAGGGAGTGCAGAAGTACATACCAGCTGCCTAATCCCAAAGTAGAAAATATTTAGTTCTAAGCCAATTCCGAATTGTAGAAAGCTTCAGAAAACCATGTGCATTTTTGTATCGCTAATTAATCCTACATTAAATTTCTCCATATGACTAGCTCATCTATTGGTGAATCGTGGACATTCGTCCGAAACTTGATACCATTTGATGTCACTGTTCGTAGTAGTTTTGAACAATTTTTCTTTCACTTGAGCCCACTTGATGCTACTGTTCGTAGTGGTTACGAACAAATTTTATTTCACTTGATGTTACTGTTTGAAATAGCTCCCAAAAAGTTTTCTTTGATCACTTGACGACAAATCGCGTTCCGTTGGATTCAGATTATCTTCAGCTCCGCGGATTCGCCATAATTAAACCAGCTTAAGTTGCTGTCGCTTCTAAGTAAGAAACACAACCAGTCCACCAGCTAGCGTTTTTCAGTCCTACACTGGTTCAGACCTGACTGCATGAGTACGTCAGCTGCAAAGGTTAGTACGTATTTGCCACACCCACACCCTAGCTATCTCTTTGTCTTTTCTTTCTTCCCCTTCTCGCGGAGAAGAAGAACAGGTGCATGCTTTCGTCTTCCTTGGTTTCACTCATGCGCCATTCCGATGTTTCCAGTTGTACTCCATTATAGTATCTCTAGGTACACCCGTACAGCTATAGTCAACGGGGTTTGGTTTTCAATAGGAGAAGCAACAACCTTGGCAAAAGTTGGGACAACGTGGAAGATCTCTTAACTGACAAAGATCTTCTTCTGATGAGAGGAGGAGAATTTTTCACTGACAGATCAAAACCAAATCATTTTATTAACTTTTTACATCTCGATTGATGATCGACTCACGATCATCATTTCTGTACTCACTGTTATTTCAAGTTTGCAAAAGCCTCCGCATATGTACCATTTCGTTCTGGTTCGCCGCCTCCTTGCCGAGACAATCAATCTCAGCAAACTTCGCCGGGACAAGTCTCGAATCAAGAACACGACATGCTACTTAGAAGCTCGCCGCCGGGAACCTATAGAGTCCGAGCTGGGAAGAGCTGAGACGGCGAGACCAGAAAGCAAGAAGCAACCAAGCAGCTAGCTAGCTAGTCTTTGATGATGTTTGGTTCTTGATGATTTCCTGAACTAATTAATTAGAACGCGCAGCAGTAGTAGAGGAACCGTCTCCACGCCGCCTTCCTCTTCCGGGCGCCGGCGGCCGCCGCGACGGCAGCTGCGGCGGCGGCTTCCTTCTCGGCCATCGTCACCGGCGCCTCCGTCTTCCTCAGCATCTCCCACATGATGTGCACGTCGTGGTACTCGCATGTCCTCACCTCCTTCTTCAGCTTCCTAAGCCCTGCAACCACAAACCAATCCATCAGAAACAGCTCCCAAAATATAACCCAATCCGGCGATTGCAGGAGGTGAGAGTGCGTACCGCTGGTTCGCCGGAGGCCGACGCGAGCGGCGATGCCGAGCCAGACCCGCTTCACCGGCACGGCAGCTCGGTCCATGCACATGTTGCTCTCCTTTCTCTGAAATCCGGGAGCTAGCTAGCTGTATCGACCACTCACTCCTGAGCCAAACTGCTGCCGAAGTGCCGAGCTTGTGCTTTCGCGGCCTCTCGTAGCAACAGAGCTGTGACCAGCTTCACCCGTGTCCGCGACCTTTTATAGCGAGAGGAGACAGACGAGCCGGTCTAGCGAGGTAGGGGAAGTGCGCGTGCGATCATCAGGCGGAAGGGGAGAAACTTTTGGTGGGATCGATCGATCCGTCGGCGCGGCGTCGTTGTCATCCGCTGATTTGGACGTACGGGCGATCGATCGATGGCTGCACGCACGCAGTCAGAGTCACACAAGCGCAAGCTGTGCTACAGGTGTCGCTGCACCCGCGGCTTCCGCGCGGGTTCCCCTCCCTCGTGATCATGATCCGGCCGCACATACACGCGCGGTTTCGGTGCCGCGTGATGGATCGGACGGCTCGGCGTGAGCTGGTGGTAAACTACTCCGTCTCGGTGTACCCGCACGAGAGGGAAATAAAATGGGGGAAAAAATTGGGTGTGTGAAGGCAAGTTTGGTTTGGAGTTTGCCTTCTGCTATGTCGGAGTCGAGACCGGTGGAGGGGATCGAAAAGGAGGCGGTATTACTGTATCTTTGCGTGATCTCTGGTGTGATCCGCCGATGATGTTACATCGAAAACTCACATGCTTGCTTTTGACTTACTGATCGATCACCATCGATGTGGCGTGAATGTGATGGGCGCCCGGTAACACGTAGCGTGGCAGTTAATACGGAGTACCTTACGTATCAACCCGAGAAAACCGTTTCACGAACTCGACCCGACTATAGGTTTAGTTTATCTTCTCTTTGATCTTCGCCAATATATAAAAACAACCCAGTTTGACAAATAATGGTTAATTTATCTCACTCATCGTACAGGCCGGCGCCTCTCGTGTTCAATCGAAAAACACGTACTTGTTCCACTGAGAAGAAGTTCCGGGGAACATGAGGGACATCACCACCGCCCCTTGCAGAAATTAAACATCCGGGGCCGGCCTCCAGTGACATTCCACTAGTGTGCCGCAATGTGGGAGTGCCTTTTCAGCTAGTGGTCGACTCATGTTTGCAACATCAGATGTCTCGTCAGTTTTCAGACTACAGGGACCCGTCTGCTTTCATTTGCAAATTGCAGTTTCACCTTTTATTAGTACGGCATTATGGCTGCATGGTAGTATATAAAAGCACGAGGCAATTCCGCAATAGAGCGAAAAGGAAATGGAAAGGGGTTGCAGGACGCATTTTCCTATCGTGATAGCTTAGCCGACTTGCTGAAATAGGGCAATGAACTACCACTTTTTAATCGCCCTATATATGTCCCTATGGAAATTAATCATGACTAGTCACAATGCCAGTTTGTCATATAGTGAGGAGCACTAAACTGTGGGCACAATCTCATAGTTACCGTCAAAGGGAACAATGAACACCGGCAAAGCACACAAGTGATGTCATCGCACCACTGTAAACCATCGTCCAGGCGTCCAGCCTAAGAGGCTGACCAAAACGTGTTCTGGAAAAGAAAAAAATAGAGGCTGACCAAAAGGAAATGGGGTTTGGCCAGTGAGGTGCTACATTATCAGCCATCGGGTACCTAATGAAATCCAGTTTTCGAGAAAAATAATGGTTAATGAAGTTAAGAAACGACGACAGTGTTCCAAGAGATATGATTTAAACAAATCATATGCGCGCATCGCCGTGATAAGTATAGAAGAGAAGTGAAATACTGGGTAGGGAACTAATCCAATTGTTCAATTCACATAGAAATGATGGGTAATGAATTTAAGGAACTGTGACAATTTTTAAGACACATGACTTCAACAAATTATGTGTGCACCTTCACGATAAGTATAGAGGATAAGTAAAAGAGCCACGAACACAGTTCCACGACCAAAAATCTTGAGAAGGACATACCGGGTAGCCGAAGATGGTCTGCTAGCTCGAATATGCCTTAGCGTGCTAGCTCGGATATACCTCGTACTAGCTAGCAGGCTCATTGCGGGAGGTGAAGGTGGCTAGAGATCGAGTCCAACCAACGAATATGAATAAGGATAGAGACAATCTGCTGGTCTTTGACGAGACAGGACCGTAGCAGACCCACTTACACATACACTCTATTTACACTTTCATATCCATTTTATAAAAAAAGATTAACCCCGAGCGAAATGGTTGCATACACAACTTTTTTATTGGGCCGCCATGTCAGACCTTATCGTTTAGTGTGCTAAGATGCTAGTGCTAGGTACTAGCAGTTTTGAACCATCAAATCTACTCCGTTCAATAAATGGTCATGCATTGGATATACCTATCAAACTACGCTCAACGACCGTAAAAAATCTTTGATGGAAAAATAACGAGCTCATAGGAATCCAGGGAGCAAGCAACTTAACCATTATATGACGTCATATTCCATATTGTTCGTTTTTGTTTCATGTGTAGTCCTCAAAATGTTTTCTCGTTAATTGTGAAAAAAATGGTTCCTGCTACGGTGCTACCCTATCTGTCTGATCCAATGATCGACTCCTTTCCTTGACCCCTTTCCATGAGTGCGTCGGATGCGCGGTCAGTCTGTCCCACTTGCGCCGATCCCCCGAGTGGGTCGCTCTCAGGCGTCGCCGTCGCCGATGTGAACACATACACATACATACATGGCGCTGTCGCCGGCCGGCGTCGTCGTGCCGTAGTGCATGCACCGCACGCGACGACGCTCTCGCTCTCCCGCGTCAACGACCTGTGACAGCTGAGCTCGAGTCGAGTCGACTGGCGCGGTTTGCATCTCGCCCAGGGCAAACATGCCTCGGTGAGTCCATCTTGGACGCATCATGTCCGTGTCGGCGTCTCGCCAATCTCCGTCCCGCGTCCTGCGCATGCGTGTGCAGGCAGTAGACAGTGGAGTAGTAGTAGTAGTTTCCGTCCTTCCGAAACGTGCCTGCTTTATGCGTCCCAAACAGTCATGCCCCACTAGCAAGCAAGATGGATATATGGCTAGACTCCATCAGTTTTTGATCAGTTCATCCTGGCTGCTGGCTAAGCAATGACTAACGATGCATATTCATCAGCACGGAGTACATACATCCAGCTGATGCTGATCAGATTTTTTCCCTTTTGCAACCTGCGAATGTGCGCCACGAGATGGTATGGTTGCTGCTGCTTGTGTCTCCAATCACCAACTGCATGTATGCTCACATGCTGTGCTGTAACCGATTGTGATACAGTTGTCCTGGTTTATTCTGACGCTGTGGAGGAAGATTCTCACATATCTGAAGTTCTGAAGGGACGCCATGTAGATGTTGTGGTCTTCTGCTTAGGCACCTACATGTCACCACTCACCAAAAGCAGGCTCCGAGTAATCGTAATCGTATCAGTAATTGCAGTATTAGTACTCTACTTTTACTAGCGCCGCACCTCTTGATACTTTAATCGCCTGAATTGGAGTGCTTATCCACTATTAAACCACTTTGGGTATCAGGGATAAAGAGGACTGATAGAAAACAGATTGTTCAGAACTTTAGAGGCCCAGGGAAAAAACACATGGCTTAAGGCCTATTGTTCAGAACTTTAGACTGGTTTCTGACGATCAACTTAATTTGCACGATTAATTGACCAAGTTTGCATACTGCACTGAAGCGACGAAATGCCGTTCACTTGACCTTTTGTGGTTATGTGAGTATCTGACTTGACCTTTTGTGGTTATGTGAGTATCTGACTCCACTAACTCATCGTATTTGTAATCTTTGTTGTTCTTTTCTATCTTTTGTTCTTTTAGCTGCCTTTGTCACCATGAGAATTGTTATCCAGCCGACCTCATCCATGTGTTAGTTCTTGGTGTACGACAAATTGGATGTCATGTCAAAGTCGGCTTAGGTTAATGCCTTGAGGCTGAAGATGAACGTTACTGATTTAATTCTGCTGGACTGAATGTTACTGCCATAAATATTAACCTTGTAAATAATGGTAGTATAAGTAACACGCAATGTACAAGTGGCTTCAGAAAATGCATAACGTACTTTCCGCGTCCAAATGCCAGATAGTCTAGGATTTGTTGCAGTTGAGTGTGGATTGATTTACACAATATCTTTGTATTCAAGTCACTTTCTGATGAACGTGCAACTGTTCACGCTTTGGTGTGTCCAACTACAGTGCATGACTATCAGAATACAGCAAACTGATTATACTATCCTTCCCGCTTCGCCTGTCAAGATCAAGCGTTTGCTCCCTCTCAATTTTATATTCAGTCGTCGTTGAAAAGAATTTTCATGTTCTCAAACTCCATGGATATGGAAATGACAAAATGTCGGAATAATCAATCTTCCTCCAATAGCAAAGAAACCCCCAAACAGTACATTTTCCCTAGGTAATTAATTAATTAATTAATTGACTGATTCCACCACTATCAAATGCACAAATAATCTTCTTGTACGGTGTCCATTAACCTTCTGAATCTGATCGACTGATTAAAACATATCCTCTAAAACAGACTACTAGTATATGTATTCTTCAGAATTTCATCGCTGCAGGCTGCAGCCAACTATGAACAATTGATGAGATCTCTGCTGATCCCGCACGCCTCACGATCGATCGATCATGTCGCCGTCGGCGTCCGCGTCAGTTGAGCACGGCGCAGTCGCGGCGGATGTTGCCTTGTGAAGGGTCGGTCTTGACGCCGACGCGACCGAGGTTGGTCATGGCGTCGACGAAGGCCTTCTGGAAGGCGTCGCTGTTGAGAGCCCAGGCGTCGACGGTGGGACGCGACCGGTCGTCGGAGAAGAGAACCTGGTCGGAGGAGAAGAGGCCCATCCCCTTCTGGAGGTTGACGAAGTACTGGTTGTCGAAGGCGTGCGGCGTCACCGGGTCCAGCTCCAGCGCGATGTTGGGGTCCACGCCGGCGGGGCACGCCGCCTGCAGCTGCGACGCGTACCCGGCGTCCATCGTCGGATCCACCGCCGCCGGCTGGATCCGGTCCGCGAACGTGCCGCAGTGCGCGAACCCCACCGTGTGCGCCGCTGTAGAGGGGGGGAAAATGCAGTTTTTTTAGTGTTTCCGTCAGAGTTGTGCACGGATCTTCAGAATGTGGCAAAATATGAGTTTAACTGATCACGGATTTACTGCTACTAGTAGCCACTAGCTATGGATCTTGTGAAGTTATGATCCATCATTCTAAGGTGCAAACACATGCAGTCTCTTCTGCCCAAACCTGTTGATTCCTATTCCTATTTTGGACCGTGGTACTACTACTACGGGAACACGGAAGAATTGTAATTCTAGATCAGAACAATGCACTAAAACTAGCCTAAACTACTGAACATATTGGACAATGGACATGGCTAAAATGGATGGCTCGTTAGCACTGGGCAGCATGAGTTCATGCGTTTTCAGGAGAAACCTGATTTTGCTGTTCTTCTGTTCTAGACTTCTAGTAGTACCGTTGCACTACTACGTGGCGGCGATCTCAAATGATTTTTTTTTCTATGTTTTGACAGCTCAACTGGGCAGGCCCATAAGTTTGCTGATATAAACGGGTCGAAATTAAGGAGCTGGACGCTCCCTCAGCAGCAACCTGCCATCAAGGTTTCTGATAACACTATACAATAATACAAGGCTGACCTCTTTTCACGTGCAAGCAACGGCATCCAGGGCGTCGTCCAGCCAGTCTCCATATTTGACTCTTCTTAGATCTAATACTATCACCGAATAATCAGCTAGCTACAGTGTCACACGCACGATGTTGTCCCTCACTATGATGAAGTTTGCCTGCTGCTCTAATCTGTAGCGATTAAACATTTCCTACGGTCCAACAATTCTCCTGAGCCCACACAAAATTCTGCCTTTAATTGCACAGTTGAGAGTTGGATTTGGGCCCCTTTGCTTCACTTGTAAGATATAAATTGAAACAAAGCACATGGAGAACTAGTCTATGTGGTAGTGGTACTACTGTACTTCCCTTCAACTAAAGTGGAGTAAAATTATTTTTAAGCAACGGTTACTGTTAATCATAACTGTTTAATTATTGCTTACCGGATAAAGCGATCATGTCGGTCTGGGACAGGTTGTTTGCGGCGAACATCGACGTCAGCTGGTCCAAGTTGAACGACGGCGGCGGCAGCCTTCCGTCGACGCTGGTCGCCGTCGAGCTCAGCCCGTCCAGCCTCCCAAGCTCCACGGCGTACGACGGCCCGCCGGCCTACACACACGATCC
>CM002481.1:25477968-25557970 GCA_000325765.3 Leersia perrieri | reverse complement strand
AAAAAAAACAGCCTTTTTCAGTGTGATGACTTTACATGGGATCGATCCCTCGAAAGCTCGGGAACTTTTCCATGGATCTCGGCAGAAAGGAGCCAAATTTGTCGAGGATCTGTGTCAATGTGTGTGTGTGTGTGTGCGCGCGTGCACGTACCAGCGCAATGACGTCGCGGGTTGCCATGACGAGGATGTCGGCGCAGGAGACCTGGTTAGCGCACTGCGGCACGGCGTCGACGGCCGCCTTTGCCTTGATGACCGTGTCGAAGCCGTCGCCGGCGAGGGAGAGGTTGTTCGGGTGGTCCTTCTCCGCCGTGTTGTTCCCCGACGACACCACGATCACCGACGCGTCGCATCCCTGCACACACCCACATTCCACATGATTCTCCTGATCTCAAGTGGGGAAAAAAAAAGAATTAATCGAATCTCGAGAGTGAATGAACCTCGACAAAACAGTCGTGGAAGAAGAGGCGGACGGTGGCGCCGACGGTGACGGGCGTCTCCTGCACCTTCTTGGACACCGCGGCGCGCACGATCTTCTCGACGTCGGGGCACACGGCGGCGTAGTAGTCCTGCTTCAGCTGCGCATCGCATCTTGCCGCCGCCATTAGCGCCAGCAACGCCACCACAATCCTAATCCCCGCTCCCATGCTCACCCAACACACACAAACCCAGCGCGCGGCGAAGAAGAAGGATGATAGTGTGTGAGTCGTCGTGGCGTGGCTGGTAGCGTAGTTATGGTCGAGTGATGTAGAAGCCAAGTCTCCTCGGAGTGGGGGGAAGCTAGTGAGTGAGTGCGGGGTCGTGGTGGACTGACTCGCGGTCGCCGTGGTAGTTAGCGTGGCGGCGCCCGCGCGCCGAGATGCGTGCGCGGCGCGGCGCGGCGAGAGGAGGGTGGGATCTAGAAGCGTCGTGATGGGTCCCATGTCGCCACATGCGTGTGTTCTCTTCTATCCGGGGGCGGCTACGGGCACGGGCGTGTTGTAGTATCGTGTTGTGTTGTGTGCTGGAGTACTTGCCGGGATGGATGGATACGGCTGCAAGAACGACCGCGCCCCCACATGGCACGGTTGGTGCGTAGGTGCATTAAAAACTTTTCGGTTCCTGCAGGCAGCAACAAGAACGGCACGAGTAGCGGAGAGCTCTTAATTGCAGCGGGTTTAGTAGATTGTGCACTGTGATTCGAGCTGTTTTCGTGTACATTTGTAGGGAATTTAAGCGCAGGGTTTGGTGCATTGGAACTTATCTGTCAACTTGTCTCGTTTAAAATGCAAGCTCCAGAAGTAGAAGCACTTGAACTGAACTTGGAAATCAACAATGCTTTCCTACACACATGTGGTGGACTGATGATGAAGGCACATGTACCACGCAATGTGGTGTACTACGGGAGACGGCACTGGTCAAAGCACGTTGCGGTTTCGTGCACAACTGTACACGCCCCGGTAGCCGATATACTCGATGCGGCGGATGGGAGCCCCTCTGGAAAGGCAAATGTGGCCAAGAATGGTGAGTTGTTCGTCATGCGTCCCGGAGCAGGTTTGTATTATTGAAGACGACGAGCACCAGCTACTCTTACACGTACTCCTACCGTCCTTATACGATTCTGGATGTACAACTAGTGGACATCCGAAAAATGTCATGCATATAATTGGTGTCATGGACTCATGTGGTAGTATTGGTATTGCCGTATTGTGCTCCTCTGCGTTTCACCCGCGAAGTGGCGCCTCAAAGAGTTCTGCTGTTTCTTCCTACTGGCAGCTTGCTGTCACAGACTCACAGTGTCACCGGACACCACTCGGCAGCAACGGTTGGATAGTTATCAGCTTGATTTCCACATTTCTTCTGGGAAGATGATATTAAATGACCTTTGATGTAGCTGCCAAAATGGCGAGAAAAATAGGACGACATCCTTTTGATCCGTGAGAGCGACGCAGACATGCTAATCCGCTCCCCCGCGCCCCACTAACGGTTCAATGCATTTTAGGTCGGTTTTGCAAAACTCCACACTGTACATGGGCCCGGCCCATAAAAGTTTTCCACACGGGCTTTTTTCACGATGACATCCTTGAGTGAGTCCTGACAAACAGACAAAGAAAACATATCCCTTTTATCAGAAGAAAACGACTTGCAGAACAAATACTCATCGGAAGTGCATATGAAACTCAAAGTTGCACAACTGAGGTAGACATCACCGATTCCGATCGTTGCCGCGATGTGGCCGTGGAAGTTATCCGGCACGGGACAAGATAATGAAAACAATGAAACGGAGCGAGGCGACTTTGATGGTTCGGTTGGGACGTCAATTCCTCGGTGGTTAATTGCGCCGCGCGTGCGTACGTAGGCGGCGTAGCAAAACACCGTAAAATTCGGTCATTTCGCACGGGCAGCTTCAGAAATTTTGCCCTTGGTGGACTCGGAGTCGGAGGGAGCGCCATGTCTGACACGGCGCATAAGGATTTTTGTGTTACGCTTTTTCGGCGAGATGCGCGTGCGTCGTTTACTTCAAAAGGATCACATCTTTATGTTCACGTTAAACCGTCGCCTTGCTGTACTCCTGTACTGTCCGTTTGATCGTGCTGTTCGTTATCTGAAACTGTTCCTGGTGGCTGTGCATTTTTGTTCAAAAGCATGTGGCTCTTCGAGCGGACGGACGATGAGAGAAGTCGCGCCGGCGGCGGCGGCAGAGGAGGCCGCTGGCAGCCTCATGGAGATTGGCGGGGGCCCTTTTCTGAACCCCCACTGCCCCGCCTTCCGGTCGCACATATCGGCCTAAGGCCGCCTCCAAAGGAGCAGCTATTGCTAGCGAAAGGATGGGAAGGCTGATGTGGCAAACAAAATGAATGAGAGAGAGAGTAAACATTAGCGAAAAAATAAGAGGTAATCTATAGGAGAAGCTATGAGAGAGAGGTGGGACCAGATTTATTAATTAGATAGGAAAGAGATAGGATAAAATAATTTTTTTTTCCTCTCACCTCCATGTAGCATCTTTGGAGGTGGTCTAAGACCTCTCTTTTTACCTTTTTTTTATGTCCAAATGGTTTTCGGTTCTCGTATAGTTATCATGTATTTTGGCCCGCGGGCTATCTCTCATGCTTATTATAATGATACGCAATCCGCGTATTTCTACACACACATAAAAAAAAGTGGCTCTGCATATTTGGAGTGACAAGTTTTGGGGCTCCTGTTTGATTTGTACAAGAAAATTAACCAGACAGCTGTGGTGCGCATGGGAGAATGGAAGGTACGGACAAGAAGTATAATGTTTATCGGTGGACTTCGTAGAAGACTAGCATGGGGGGATTATAGTGGGAGTTTTTACCTTCTTCGTACTGTTACCGTGACGAAGTTTTATGTCGACTTCTGGCCCAATAATTGATCCGTAGATTGGCGAGTTCATAATTTCAGACTGGCCTATCGGAAATATCAGTACGGAGAATACAGTGATTGCAGAAGAATTCGTCAGAGGAATGTTGCGGCTTGAGACTGAGAATAGTAACCAATTCATCGCTAACTGCTAGTATGCAGTTCCACACGAGCAACTGTTTCTTTCTTCTTCTTTTTTTTGAAAGGAGCACACGCAACTGTTTCTATTGACAATAATATCTACTCCCTCCTTCTCTAAATATTTGAAGCCATTGATTTTTTTATATATGTTTGACTATTTATCTTATTAAAAAATTTATGTAATTGTTAATTATTTTCCTATCATTTAATTCATTTTGAAATATAATCTTATGCTTACATATAGTTTTACTTATTTCACACAAGGTTTTAAATAAGACAAATGGTCAAACATGTATCAAAAAGTCAACAGTGTCAAACATTTAAGGAAGGAGGGAATATTCATTTATTACTTCATCAAATCCAGATTATGTGCAGAAAACACATATTTAACACAACGAATTAAACAGATCGGTAGATCGATGTACAACTGAACACGTAAATAACTGACAAACCCAACGAATCACTCAACCAGGCTGCTCCTTTGGAACACACATTTTCAGTCGATCGTGTGTACATACATGCACCACCGGCATATATACAACCTATAAATAATTAATTGTACGCAGTCGTCGTCGTCGATCCCTTAATTTCTCAGTTGAAGACGTCACACTGCTTCCGGATATTCCCCTTGCCGCCGGACTTGACCCCGACGCGGCCGAGCTTGACGATGGCGTCAGCGAAGGACTTGTAGAAAGCCTCCGTGCTGTTCGCCAGCGAGTTCACCACCGGCCGCGTGCTGTTGTCCGTGTAGAGCAGCTCGTCGGAGGCGAGAAGCCCGCCGCCGTCCTGCAAATTCCGGTAGTACTGGTTGTCGAACAGCGCCGGCGTCGCCTGGTCCATGAGCACCATATTGTCCGGCCCGCCGTTGGGGCACTTGTCCATGAGGAACGCCGCGTACTTCGGGTTCAGCGTCGGGTCGGTCGGCTGCGACGGCGGGTTGTACCGGTAGAGTCTGTCCGAGAACTTGTTGCAGTGCGCCAGCCCGACGCTGTGCGCCGCTGCGTGACACATGGACGTATATATGTTGATGAGTCGTCGATGATCATCGACGAAGCTTGAAGTATTTGTTGTGTTGTCGTGTTACCTGAAAGGGCGACCAAGTCGGACATGTTGAGGCCGTTGGCCTTGAAGATGGTGAGGAGCTGGGGGAGGGTGTTGGTCGGCTGAGGCAGCTTGCCGGCGACGTTGCTGGCGCTGGACCTGGTGCCGTCAAGCCTGCCTAGCTCCACCGGGACGAATGGCCCACCGCTCTGCACGAATCTTACAGTGTTGGTGCACACGATCGATTTTTACTAGAGCGTGGTGTGTGGGTTTTGTTGTGTAGTACGGACCAGGGCGATGGCGTCGCGCGCGGCGATGGCGAGCACGTCGGCGCAGGAGACCTGACCCGGGCACGAGGCCTCGACGGCGGCCTTGGCGCTGTTCACCGTATCGAACCCCTCGAACGCCAGCGACAGGTTGTCGGCTGCGTCCCTCTCCGCCGTGTTGCCCGGCGTCGAACTGATCAGCACCGAGCCGTCGCATCCCTGCACGCCACGCATCAATCGATCAATCGGTCCCCAATTCGCGCCATTCTTGGCACATCGCCAATTTAAACAAGGTGATCATGATCAGTATGATTAATTAGCAGTTTAGTTGTACTTCGACGAAGCAGTCGTGGAAGAAGAGGCGGACGGTGGAGCCGATGGTCCGTATGGTTGACTGCATCTTGTTCCTCACCACGCCGAGCACGATGCTCTCGACGTTGGGGCAGGTGCTGTTGTAGTAATTCGTACTCAGGTCGGAGGCGCCGAGCTGCGCCACGGCGGCGAAGACGAGCAGCGCCATCCACCACGACGACGCCCTGATCGCCATCTTGTTAAACCCTCTACCTCTAGTAGGCGTATATGTATGGTGCAAGCTAGCCTTCAATTTGGGGGACATATATATGGTGGTATATATAGTTAACACTTAACAGGACAAGCGATGTGAGATGATCAAGTGTGATATGCAAGATTTTGTCCACTGTGAAAAGAAAAGGAGGATGTTGACCTTATTGATCCATTGAGAGCGGTGTTATTGTTGTATTCGTTCGTTTGTATTTGTCCACTCTTAGACTGATTCTTCATTCATGCATATAGATGCTTCTTGAGTTCTGTTTTTTTAACCTTATGGAAGGAGCGTTCAATGATCTGTTGGTGCTTACGTAATGGAATGAATTTTGTGCACCAACTAATTAGTTACTTCCCCTCTGGTTAAATTGCTGATCATGCTCACACGCTTATGAACTGATTGAGAATAGCGATGTTGTCACTGTTTTATGTCAAAAGGGAAAGTTATCAAGTGCGCCCCTCTGATTTATGGCGGTCATTTTGATGTCACTGAACCAACTGAAACTCTAGATATATACAGTGTTCTTTTTCTCTTTTAAATAATGGACAGTGATATTCATGCCATGGAATTGATATTAGGAATTTAGGACAGATGAACGTAAAGGCAACGCTGTAAAACCATGTTATCGCATACTCATTCTTGCTTACGGAGCTTTGGAACGCAGAATAGAAAAAAATAAAGGAATAGCAAAAACATAGGAATTCGACAGGATTGCATGTGTTAAACAGAGGATTGAAAAACATAGAAATTTTATAGGATGTGTTGTTTGGAACATAGGAATTGAAGGATACAATGATTTATGATTTTGGAGTAAAATAGTACCTCATGTTTTTAGACTAATCATACTATCATTGTTATCATATTTGTACCACTGACAAACTTTGTGTTAATTTGGTAGTTCGGTTCTGTTCGAGTTTCGCTCGACCGGAACCATCGACAGTATAATGTCGATCTTGTAACCTTAACTCTTTCCCCTAATCTAAATAAAAATCGAGTCGGTCTACTTCGGCCGACCCGGCCAAAAACAATGGGCCATTGAACCATAATAGCAAGCAAAGTAGATCATTCCTTGTTCTTAGTGCACAGGAATTCTTCCAGAGAGGTAGGGACGTATTCTTTTTTTCCTTATGAAAACATGGGATATCAATAGTATTCCTAATGGAATTGAAGATGGAATATCCTTCAAACCAAATGAAAGCACAGTTGCCAATCATATTGAATCATAAATCCTTTATTTGTCCTTCATTTATCCTCCATTCCAAGGACCCCTTACATTTGCTTGATGTTTCTATGTAAAATCCATCTAGGCTACATCAGGGCTAGTCGTCGTAACACCAGAAATTTAACATTCCTAAACATCCTTGTCTAGAGCATGGCTTCTGAATAAAAAAACAGTACACAATGGTAATTAATTAAATTAAAACCTTTTAAATTCGATCAGGTCCCTTTCACTTGTCCAGCTGGCAGGATGATAGTATTGTTATGACTTACGATCGATAGTAACACATTACTGATTACTGCACTGTCACTATGTCACATAACTTGTCAAAGCTCTCATCTTCTGCTTTGATTGCTTGTCAGCTGTGGCTAAAATTTGAATTTTAGATTTAATTTGAGAATCGATTTGGGTGGTTTTCTATCATATAATATTTTTCAACATTGTCTTTTAAACCATCAATAACACACATGCACATAATTGTTACTCATATATTAAAGAGTAAAATTCATATTGGACCACCTTTTTTTACCATGGTTGTAACTTGGACTAGGGTGAACCAATCTTTTCACTTTGGACCACTAATCTTTACATACTGTTTTAGTTTTGACCTAGTCTTCTACCTCTTGCCCCTTCTATTTACTCTTCCGCATGAACTGGATGATAGATCAGCTTGTAACGAATAAATATATGCAAAATTAACAGCCTAACAACATAATTAGATTATCTCCTAATAGCACTGACGCTAACCTCCTTGAGTTGCACAACAATCGAATGTCACACGCACAACAAAATAATTTATGCTGTGTGATCGTGTCTCGTTTGCATGCTCATGTACTGCTAGCTATTGAGCATCCCGGCCACCATCAACGTTGTGCTCGAGCTCAGTCCTGACACCCCCAACCACAACGGAAGAGAGAGTAGACAAAGAGCACTAGAGGTAGAAGAATAGGTCCAAACTAAAAAAATATGTAAAGTTTGGTGGTCTAAAGTGAGAAGATTAGTTTACCCCTAGCCCAAGTTGCAAACATGGTAAGAAAAGATGGCCCAATATACAATTTACTCTATATTAAATTTAGTTTCATCCCTGTTAGATTTCTCCGTGATTCTTTCTACTGGTCTGCTTCATGGTCACTTGGGTGTTAATTTGGCCTAACCATGTAATGGTTTTTTTTATAACTCTCCGGCGTTTTCTACTGGCAGTATTATACTTCCAATAGGAATGATATCAACCGTTCATTTAATATGATATATTAGTCATTTACTAATAAATGAATAGGGGTAAGATTGTCTTTTTTTTCTCTATATCATGTTTATCTCTTTCCTGAACGATGGAAGGCATCAGTTCTGGATTGACTCCTATACACCGTTGGCCCCCACGCCACCGCTCCGACGCCCTCATTCCATCGCTCCCACGCCATTTACCCCTCCGTGTTTTTTTTATCTCTTGGACGATAGTACCTCTCAAAATTTCTATTGTCCTAAAATATTTGGCATGACAAGTACATAGATCCAACTGTTCATATTATTTTATACTATCAATAGGAAGCACCGAAGCGGACCTCTTTTTTTAATATGAACAAATTGTGATCGGGAGCTAGCTACGTGGCTTTGCTATATATCTGACCAACTGAGACATACCAACTACCAAAACTACGTAAAGGTCTGACCTTGTTCTTATGGAATAACTAAGTGAACATTTAAATTAATTAATTGTCGGTATTAAACCGCCATTTTGATGACTAAGTGTTTACATAATAAAATGATTTATGTACCCAGTTGTCCAACAACGATAACACGCCACGCGTGAACTGCGTGAAAAATGATCCCAAGGCTAGCTCGAAAACAACTACAGTGAGTACTACAAATAAATGAACGAATGTCATGTAGGCAAGTCAGCTTCTTCGAGATAGCTTATTTTCATACTTAAAAAACATGCATGGCGACTTGAAGGAATATTTCAAGATTTTTAAATGCAACTTTTCGTGTATTATCGTCCTCTGAACATCTCCATGAAACAGTTTTCAACTACTTCCCTTTCTTTCTGACACGTATAGTATAGCACTTTGTGTTTCTTGAGAAACCGAGTAAGATCAGTCGGCATACCCGAAACACTCTAACACAAGATTTGAAATTGCATGGTGGTCAAGTTGGCCAAAACTTGGTGGTCAAGTTAATAAGACATATTCCCAAAGTACAGCCTTGCCGCTGGCCCGGTCCAACCATTTTGGCCCAACTACCTTTTTTTTAGCTCGGTAAAATGAAAATTTTCCATTTCACATTGGGTAATTGTGAAGCTTCCATTATCTAAAAAAACATTGGGTAATTGTCGGGAAATTCACCCAAAACCTGTTCCACTTTCTTGTAATAATCATTCAGTTTGAGTGTTTGACTAACAGCAATATACGTACGGTTCCCCTAAGTACAACAGAGTAAATTCAGTCCAACATTTCCACATTCAGAACCGAGAAGTCATTTTCAGGAAGAATGGTGTTCGAAACACAGCAGGGGTGAATTTCTGCATTCTGAAGTCTGACAAGAACGATCAGTACTCTAACTGAAAGCATACATAGTACTCGAACCATTTTCAGCCGCAGCAAAATTTCAAGCTAAACATCTGCATTCTGTGCATGGATCAGATCTCCAAGTTAAGTGGTGTCAAGATGTCAAGATCACATTGGCTTTGGGCCCCATGTTTTTTGTGTGTGGTGTGTGTCAGTGTGTGTGCTATGCTGCTGTTCGTAAAGCACAGCGGCTACTGCTTCTGCTGCCTGTGGGGTACTGGCTCTTTTCTTCTTTTTTTTCCTGATCAAAGTGAACGCTTCATCGACAACGAGTCATCCTCTGCATCCGGTGCTGTGCTTTGCGAGGGCTACAAGACGAATGTTTCGTGGTGCTTTTGCTGGCTTGGCTAGCTTTAAGGTTGCAGTGTATTCCCTTTTGAGCACTGCATATGTACTGTGTCACTGTACATATGGATCACTTTCTTTCTTTCTTTTATTATTATTTTTTGACATGGATATGTATACAGATTAACAGATCATGTAGGCTTCCTCACTAATCCAAAACGTGTTTTCGGTTTGACTAATGGTGCTGTTGAGAGTGAAGATTAGATTCTTAGTAATTCAAGACTGAATTGTGAATCCCCGCAAAAAAGAAGAAGATTGAATTGTGAAATTCAGACAAGCACATATGCAGTCATGCAGAAGAAAAATAATCTTATTCGTACCAATTTTTAACTCTCTCTTCTATGAATGTGGTTGCTTTAAGGAACATTCTGAGGTCAAGAAAGGGGCTCTTGCTGTGCTTTACTGGAAAGACAAGGAGCAACACAATTGTAGAGAGGGGAAAAGAGAAAGGAGAACAACAAGAAAGTGACCATTTCATTGCACTGATTAGATTGGGGATATATAAGAGAACACAAAGAAGTCTGTTGGTATAACATCATGCCATCAGGCTTATCACTAAAGAATAATCTGTCAGTAATTAAGTTATTATTATTCTTATCCTGGCGCCTGGCCATCTCCATGATGATCCCTAACGGCATGAGCATGATAGCCTTGGCACAAGGCACAAGTGGAATGTTAGGGTTTCTCATGGCATGATGAGGTCAGTGTGCTGCAGATGGAACTCATGGAAGGCAGGCCTGGTGATTGTTTAGTAGAACCAAGGTAGTAATGAGGTATTAGGTCACTGGATTCAATGTGCTTTCGAGGAAAAGTTCAGCACTGAATTTAAGTAGCTATAGGTTTAGCTTGTGGATTGCTGCCAAGCATGCATCGCTGCCATCATTCTTCCCATTTCACCGCCGTATCAGATTGAAACTACTGTCAAATATCCAAATTATCCTGCATTCCTAATCCACTCTCGATGTAATTAAAAACCGTTCCCAACTGATGAACTGAATACAATGCATTGCTTACACAAGCACATCCTGAGCCGAATGGGATCGCTTGTGTTGGACTGTGTACATCTCGCACGGCGCCATGATGCCACACCGAGTTCAGCAGAGGAAAGCATTGGCCGCTTGTGGCTGTGGCTGTTACTTGCCAAAGCGGTTACTTGTTTTTACAGAGGCTGATGGTTGTAGGGATAGGAGGACAAGAGGGACATTGGCTTTCTCCCCTTTCCACAAACTTTCTGCTGTTTTGCTCCTTTTGATTTCTTCTTTAAGCTTGTCAACCTTCCATTTTTCTTTGTCACGGTGTTTCAGTCAAAGCTGTGTCTACGTACTTGAAGCCATGGATCTTCTATGACTGTGCTAACAGAGAATGTTCGTCCCTCACCGGTCAGTCATCTGCATCATGTATCTTGGCTGAGCATGGTTAGGGGCGCATTCGTTTGTCCATGTTTAACAAAAGGGAAAAAAAAGTAGCGCAACAAAACGAGAAATGTTCTTAGTTAGTTTAGACATACGAGTATTTTAATGTATGTATATAGCCCATGAACTTTTATCTCTATCTCATGCCTATGAAAATGTTGTGTCCTCCGTCCATCCCAACGTAGAGTACAATTAGACATCACCTAGCAATAACAGTACAAATCTGAAATCTGGATAGATTATGTCCAATGTCCATATTCATATCATCGAGTGGTGTGTACTAGGTCAATCGACGTAAAAGTGGCCAACGCAAAATCACCGGTGGGTGGGCACATAGGATGATAGGAAGCCACACAAATAGCCTAGAGTGAGACGGCACAGAGAATCGACGGTGGCCCATAAACCCGGGCCCATGGGCTGGTGATATACTCTAGGCCCATTGAGATTGCGGGTCCCGCCACCTGGGCTATGGCCGGAGTGCACACCTCTCGCTTGCGGCAGCGCGTGCACCGTTGTCGGCCGGCTCTCACCATCTCGGTTCCATCACACGCGCCTCAACGCCGTTGGAAAGGCGACGCCGACGACGCCGGCTACGATTCAACTTTCAACTACTTTGAGCTCTATAGATCTATGGATCTACCGACATAGTCAAAGAGAGGTTAGTTCTGTTAATTACGCATGAAATCCTTCTGCGGAGCACACAGTTCATCTGGTGCCAAATGAAGCATACATGGAGTTTCAGACTCTTATTCGGTTGTTTTCAATCGTTGGAAAGAAAACAAGAAATGGCATGAGATATGGGCCATTTTTTACTAAAGGATTCGCCACCATATACATCAGTGATTTATTTAGTTGCTTCACTGAATCTTACATATGGCCATGCATGGGCTACCTTTCAGGTTTCAGCTCTTCTTTTCTTGTAAGCGCACTTAGAGCTTGGCTAACTTGCCCTACATGGCCTGTGGAGTGACATGATGGTTGAAGCTGAAAAGGCACTTTTTGTTAGTCTAGTAACACACAATTTGTCTGGTTCAAAACACTTTGGTTTGTGCTAATGGCACTAGATTACAATTGCCATTAGGATAGGAATGTACCTCAGGTGTGAGGACTGAGGAGCAATGGCAGAATAGCTAGCTGCTGGACCACTTGCTTGGCCCCCATGAAGCACTTACCAAAGACTAGATAGACCTTTGGCCCAAATCATGCATGATAATGACCACTGAATGGTCCTTGGAAAAATTGTACACCCACTTAGTACTAGTCATGGAGCCACAAATGTTACAGAAGTGTTTCTTTCACCATCATGAACAACTCTTATTGATCAGCTTTAAATCAGTCAAATAATGTACATTAAGACTTGACTGAACAACCAGAATTCATAACTAGTGGCATGCATTGGACAAAAGTTGTTCACTCTGCCAATGCATTTCATGTCCTACCACCATATGTCTCTGATCAGTACTATTCCTTTTGAAGTATACCCTGCTAATCAGCACTTGATATTTCTCCTGAAACAAGTACCTGCAAGAACATGGCCAGTAACATGCATGTCTAATGTTTTTTTTTTTTGCCAGGATGGCCAAAAGCTTGGCCGCCCAATGTTATTAAGATTAAAGGAATAAATGTTTGGTTACAACGTTCTTGACAGTTGACAGGAAGCTGTCAAGCCAGGCCACATTGTCCTGGTTTAAAACTGAACCAAGAAAAGAGAAAAACACATCTTAATCTTATAACCGTGTGTGTATAACAGAGTTACAGAGCTCTCTCTGCTGTACCTACCATGCTCTTACTTTGAAAATAAAACAGAGTTTTATGGTTGGAAAAGGACTGTCCGGTAGAAAATGATTTAAAGTTGGTGTTGCCGGCTTGTATATATGTCTGTAGTACGTACATTTCAAAAGAAGTTCAATGACGTATGGCTATCATCTAAAAGCAATGTACTACTATCCATTTGGTTCCAAAAGCTTGGATTCATCACACTCTTTTTCTTCTATGCCTAATCTTTTACTGACCATCCTTACAGTATTACAGTTGCATGATTACACAGTGGTACATGTAATACACAGGTGGTCAGTTTCTTAATCCATTTCATGTCTCTTTGCTTCCTTTCTTTCCCTCCTGCTCCTCAGCTGCAAGAACAATGCCACAATACTCCATTGTTTGGCATGCCTACAGGGAACTAATTAAAATACCACTGTGAAAGGAATCTTACATCATTCATGTCTTGTCCCCTTAAACTTTTTTCAGAGATAGTGAGGGAGGCAGGAAGGAGATGGTCTGTTGGTGTGTGAGACTTGAGTGTGTATAAAAGGGAAAGCCTGTGGCCTTTGGAAGTATACAATGATCAGAAACTGAGAGTGCGAGGAGAGAGCCAAGAAGTAGTTAGAGCTCAGTAGGAAGCAGTTTTGGAGTCACTTCTCTGACATAAAACTGATAGAGCATTTATAGGTGAGAAATGGGTGCTCATTCCTTTTCCTTCATCTGATTTGCTCATCCTTCAATACCGTGTTCAATCATTCTTGAGCTTTGGAGTGGAGTTTGCTATGATGTTGGTCTTTTCTACCTGAAATGAAATGCGAGTATGCTCTGAAATGAACTTATTTCAGAGTACAGTTATTCCTCTTCCTTTCTTCTCTCCAAAGAATCAACAGAAATATTCTAACCACTGTTTTTCACCTTTCATTTCTTTTTTCTTTATTCGATGTACTATTAATTCTTCGATTCTATTCTTAGTAGTACTTTCTCTGCAGTCGCATTGTACCAAATATTCAGCTTTGTTCTTACTGTTTCTCAAGTCCATTTTCACCAAAAAAGAAAGAATGTACATTGGAGCAAAGGCTCATCTGATACTTACTTCATGCAGGTCCATCGAAAAAACAGAGTAAGAAGCACATCTTTCCTTCACAATGCCGATGGAGCAAGTCTTCGAACACTACGACAAAGACAGCCTAAAGATGGCCATGCTGAAGCATGAAGAGACTTTCAGACAGCAGGTGGATTTCAAAATCTACGATCACTCCAAACTTCGAATTTTTGTATTCAAACAACAAGCAAAGATCAATGCAGTGACCGATTTTTTCTTGATCTTGATTGCAGGTTCACGAGCTCCATCGCCTGTACAGGATCCAGAAGCTTCTGATGAGAGACCTGAAGAGGGAGCTCAAGAGCCAGAGGGCCCACCTGTCAGCCTCCCCGAACGGCGGCGGCTTCGCCGATTACTTCGACGCCATGCGCTCCTACGAGCAATGCTACGGCGCCGCCGCTCGCCGCGGCGCCGCCGCCGCGCTGAGCCTCGACGTCGTCGTGCCACTGCCGGCGGCCGAGTACGCCGCGCACATCCCCGAGGAGGAGGAGGAGACCGACGACGACGACGAGGCGGCGGCGGCGGAGCTGGAGCTCACGCTCGCCGTCGGCAGCGCCGGCGCCAAGAAGAGATACGGCAGCAACGAGAATTCCCCCGGGCAGAGCTTCTCGTCGTCGTCGACGGAGTCCGACGTGCTCGTCGCCGGCGTAGGCCGGGACGGCGCGACGGCGGACGCGGCCTCGCCGCCGTATCACCACAAGCGGAGGCCGTCGGCGTCGGTGGCGTTCGACGACGGCGGAGTGCAGGCGGCGGCGGCGGCGCCGCCGCCGCTGCTGTTCCACTGGCTCAGCCTTCGGATGGCATAGGGGAAGGCTAGCACAGTGTACACGTGCATGAATGTATGACACTAGTGTCATGGATCATGGCCGTGGCTGGCCATTGTTGAGTTGTACTCCTACCATGTTTCTTTTGCTTTGCTTCCAGCTTGGCGATTGATCAAGATCATCAAGTCTAGGAAAATAAGTTTACTTGTAGACTTTGTAGTTGAGGAGGATGTAGAAGAAGAAGAAGAAGCAAGTGCTTTCCAAAAGAGGGAGGACAATGTAGTAGAGCTTTTTCAGATGAAGTTTTTATGGCTAGCTCTATCAAAGAGTTTACTAACAAGATCAAACTTCATTGGAACAATAGAAGATCTTCAGTTATTTTAAAATTACTCAATGTAGCTATTTAATTGGAATTTAAGATGAAAGACCATATATGTAAAATTTGAAAGGACTTTGAACGACTTAATGATTCGAATTAATGTGCTCCGCTCCTCTGCATAACCGTCTCCTTTGAAAAGTAGTATTTATAAAACACACATATAGATAGAAATGGATTTTTTTTATAGATATATAAAGAATGATTCTTAGGATGATCATTAAAAAACACACACACAGGCAAACGAGAATAGACAAAAACTTCAAAGAGAACTATTTTAAGAATTCAATGCAATCCACTTTATTTTTCCCCTCAAGAAGGATATTTAGAAAACTAAATTCTATGAGATTTAAACCTAAAAAGTCCTGCATTTATCCTTTGTTCCGAAAGGGACCTTGCTGATTCCTCAATAGCTTTCTAACGTAAAAAAGAGAGAGAAGAGTTTACTGACAAGACCAAACTTCGTATAAATATATTCTATCTGTAGCTATTTAAATTTTCTTTAATAATTCAATTGACATAATTGAAATTTAAGATGCCAAGCCATCTGTGACATACAGATATGAACACGCACACTAGGCACATAGCTTCTAAACCCAGAAGGTGTAATCCACAAAAAGACGCCTTAAGGCCGGGCCCACGTAAGGGAACAATCCACCTGTCAGTGACCGAAAGCCAGCAGATTCCAAAGTCGCCGTCTCACGCCGCCTCTATCTCCACGCGAAATCAAACAAAGCCCCGAAAAGATTCGCCTCCACCCTTCCTCTTCTCCTCCCCTCCCCACCTCCCCGAAACCCTAGCCCGACCTCGCCGCCGGCGATGGCCGCATGACCGATGCGCCGCCGAGGATCCGCCCGCCTTCACCCAGCGTCGCCGTGCCCGCCGCCGCCGCAGCAGCCGTCATCGTAGCCGCCCTCGCGTCCTCCTTCCTCGCCCTTCTGCAGCCCCGGCGGGGCGCCGCCCCGGTCGTCGCCGCGGGATCCAGGATCGCCGCCGCCATGTCGAAGGCGAGGGTTTACTCCGACGTCAACGTCCTGCGCCCCAAGGAGTACTGGGACTACGAGGCGCTCACCGTTCAGTGGGGGTGAGTAGCCGGCTGACGTCACGCCCTGCCCCGACCCCGTCCTGAGCTCCTGTATCAGCGGCCGCGGCTTATGTTCTCGGCTTAAGTTTGCAATTTATATCCCTTGCACCTCTCAACGTCTGTATGTGGTGGGTTTGCTTGTTGCGATTAGGTGGGATTTGCTTGGATGCGCATGCCTGTGGATTTTGGTTAAGGGTAGGGGATTTGGAATTTATTGTGGCTTGATGGTTAGATTGAATTGCTTGATCCTGTTTACCTTAAGACGATAGGATGAGCTCAGTAGCTTCATTGAATATTTAGTCATCCACAATTCTCAGGTTCATTCATATATGACTTGAAACCAAAGACCACTTTGGTCGTTACACATGTTTTGTATATAGCGCACATGTTTAACTGAATGGCTGAATAAACTGATTTATGAATTTGCATGATTATGATTTAGTTTTGGGAATCAATCTTTCTGGTTCTTCTTTTGTGCCATCAGATAACTAAGATTGTATAATGAACACAACTTGGTAGTATAGTGTTTTGGGCCTAGTCTCGTGTAGCATTGAACATTCATCAAATTATATACTTCTATCATTCTATGTAATTTCAATTGTAAAACTGTGTTTTCCTTCTCTCACCTTAGAATATATTACCTGAAAGCAATCAATGAAATCAAATATAACTTAGTTGCCACCTATATGGTTGTAACAAGCTGAGTAATATGGTGCCAAACAGGCAAACAACTCAACATATCTAACACACTCCTTAGCAAGTTACCAACCCATCTTTGACAGTATGTTTTAACTTACACAATACCTCACGAATTACTCCGATGCATCTTTGACAGTGAGCAGGATGACTATGAAGTTGTCAGGAAAGTTGGAAGAGGTAAATACAGTGAAGTCTTTGAAGGCATCAATGTTAACAATAATGAGAAATGCATCATTAAGATACTCAAGCCTGTAAAGAAAAAGAAGGTATTAATTTGATCTCATTGGCCGGTATCTCTTAACTTCTTTCCTGACCATCTGTTTAGATGTCTTCTACTTATTTTCATGTTTAATTAGAGTCTATTTTCTTTATAGGGGAAACTTCATTTTCTTTTATATCATTCCATACTGATATACTTGTTATAATTGAGTTAGAGCTTATTAGAGCAATACTTGAAATACTAGAACTTAGATCAGATACATTGCCAGACTAGTAGAGTGCCACATTCTTCCTCCAGCACTCAGTTTGTGTTGAGTGTTGCGTTTAACCATTTGAGCCCACATAGCATCTCTTCTGTCAGCTTATGTAAGCATAAAGCCATGTTTCAAAAATAACAATACTTGGGATGTTTGGCATGCTGCATCCAAGCTTTCTCTTTTCAGTTCTTCAAGATGGGTGGGCTACTTTTTTGCTAGTCTTCCATTGACAAAAATCTGGATGTATTCTCTAGCTTAGATCAGCCCTGTTGGGCATTGAGGATGCTCTCTCAAAATTTTTACATATAAGGCTAAATTTAGTGTACAATGCTTTTGCACGTTCAGAAGATGTTATTATGTTATCTTCATACTTTGAAAAGAAAACGGAGCTATTATAGTTGAAGTTCTTAACCTACCTTTCACATGTATGAACAGATCAAAAGGGAGATTAAAATACTCCAGAATCTTTGTGGAGGTCCAAACATTGTGAAGCTGCTTGATATTGTCAGAGACCAACATTCAAAGACTCCAAGCTTGATTTTTGAATATGTCAACAATACAGACTTCAAAGTGTTGTACCCCACTTTGACAGATTATGATATCCGCTACTACATATATGAGCTACTCAAGGTCTTCATCGAATCTTTTGTTGTCATTCCTTTTTATTTTACCCTATTTTGTTAAGATCCAACTACACATACTTGGTAATATATCTTAGATAAATATCATCATTCCCACTGCTTGCAAGTTCCAACCTATCATTAATTCTTTATGTATATGAACTCAATTATTTCGTTGTGCATGCCTTTTGCACAATCTCAAGCAGTTTATGAATTAACTTCTGTTTTGAGTTTCAATTACAATAGCAACTTGCAGTTCATGATGTACAGATGACAAAAGAATTCCATAATTGCATATGTGCTTTAAGGCTTTATGATCTTGGATTTTGAAGAAAAGTAAATACAACACTGTTTTGTCATTCTTAGACAAGAACAACAGCACCATTTGCCCTTAATTATGTGCTTGTTATTTGTTTAACAAATCTATTTGATTTTTTTTACAATGTTTTCCTTTTGTTTATGGCCCCAGGCATTAGACTACTGCCATTCACAAGGCATTATGCATCGTGATGTCAAGCCCCACAATGTTATGATAGATCATGAGCTCCGAAAACTTCGATTGATAGATTGGGGCCTGGCTGAGTTCTACCATCCAGGGAAGGAATACAATGTTCGTGTGGCTTCAAGGTTGGTGTAGTTACAAGAAAATCACTTGTTTGGTTACAATTTTCTTGCTTTGTTATTGAATAGGATTGCACCCTGACTATCACTTGAATTATGAGAGGATGCTAACTTAAGAATGTAGCATCTCCATCTTGCATTTTGTTGGCTAACTGGCTCTACAAGCAACACATGAACTGAGAAATTACTTTGTTTGAATTCACTGCTACTGTTTGAAGTCTGAACTGCCTAGTGGGCTAGTGGCCCACTTGCAACATTAATTTTACTGAGTGCTGAAAGTTAAGCACTGAAGTTATTGAACTTTAAACAACTAAGTGTACCTCTGAGGAAAGGCAATAAAACAGATACCATCACTAGCCCATTATTTTTTTTTGTAAGCACGTTATAACTGGAATAGATATTGCAATTATTGCTTATTAATGTGTCAACTTCACATGTTCCATGATGATACGTTCGTAGTACCTGAGTTGAGCATATGTTCTCATTTTTATTCAGGTATTTCAAGGGGCCTGAGCTACTTGTTGATTTGCAAGATTATGACTATTCTTTGGACATGTGGAGCCTCGGTTGCATGTTTGCTGGGATGGTATGTATGGCTGTAAAAATATCACCTGTCTTGGTCAATGTCTGTATATCATATTGGGTACTGATGATACATAGACGCCTGAGCTCAATTACTTGCATACTATGATGCAGATATTTCGCAAGGAGCCATTCTTCTATGGTCATGATAACCATGACCAACTTGTGAAGATTGCAAAGGTACGTCCCAGTTTGATTCTGGCCTCTCACATGTCTACTGGAGAAAAAAGTGGTTTGGTGTCATGGGCATACTTCAGATGGCCTTGAACCCTAGCTGCGTGACCATGTCGATGCCCAGCGGCCGCACCACAAGGGCAGGGATAGAGGAGAACCTCCTAGGAACCTTTGATCTATTTCTTGCTTAGTCAATTCAGGATACAATCCCCATCTATATATATAGATAAGGTGACTTCACCTCTAAGAAACCTATCCCTAAGATTAAGGAAACAACTAATAAATCTAATCTTATCTCTAATTGGAACCCTGGCGTGAACAGTAACCGCATGTGTACTGTTCACGGCAGTACCTCCTCTGCACATGACGTTTGGCATGCCTGGTAAAATTGCTTAGTCATGCAACTCGTGATTTGGACTGGTTGGTATACGTGTTTTTATGTTTCTTGTGCTCCTTTTAGCTTAGTACTCTTCTGTTACTTTGATGTATAAGCAGTAGTTTCTTCAAAATAAATCATGTCCATTGGTAAATTGTAAGTCTTTTTTATTGCTATCAAACTCTTACCTAAGATGGTTATTGGCATCTAAAGATGTTTTCAACATCCAGTGTTGCCTCCATTGCGTGCCAGTGCACTTGCTCTATTTTATTTTGTAATTGCAATAAAATAGCTAGAGGTGAATGCTACTCTTCTCCCCCCCCTTTTTTTTTTGAGAGAGAGAAGGTGTGGCATGGCATCTAATTATTATGTTTTCCCCATTATTATCAGGTACTTGGAACAGAAGCACTAAATGTTTATTTGAACAAGTACCATATTGAGCTTGATCCTCAGCTTGAAGCTCTTGTTGGGAGGTAAGTTGCAATGCTTTTGGATGTTGAATTTGAGTCCACTTTCTCTGAAGATTCAGAATTTTAACACTTACACATAATGTATGCAGGCATAGTAGAAAACCATGGTCAAAATTCATTAATGCTGATAACCAACATCTAGTATCTCCTGAGGTTGTTAATGGCTCTTGCTATTTGCAAATCAACCTTGAGGTTTGATAACCTTGATTAATGATGTTATTTATTCGATAACATGCTTTTCTCATATATTTGTAGGCTGTGGATTTTCTCGATAAGCTTCTACGCTATGATCACCAAGATAGGCTCACTGCACGTGAAGCTATGGTAAGTCAGAATGACAGATAATTTTTGTTACACTCCTAGAGGATTCTAATTTTGATTGACCAGATTTGTCCTGATGTAACAGTGTTTTGGGATTGGTAATTTATTACTGAATAATTAGAGCATATTCGCTTTTTGGTCAAAACTTTTATAAGAGTTACTTCAATGATATCAATTTGTTTTGTTCTTTAATCGCCCCATCAGTTTTCAATTTAGGCATATTCTGTTTCACGGCTTGCTTTTGCTCTGGTATTATGACAATATCATAAAACATTTCCCTGATCTTTTTAACCAAAACTAGTTGGCAAGTTATGCATTTGTATAGGATCACCTCAACCCAATATAATTTTGGTGAGTGATGCATTTGGTATAGATAGAACCCTTCAAATTTCTCTCACATTGGCTTTTGAATATGCCATGTCATTTTCAGCTTCACTTTTTTTTTCAGTTTTAGAGGAATAAATTGTCATTAAATACTCTTGGAGTTGTCATATTAATGCAGAAGCATGAATACCTGTAGGCACATCCTTACTTCCTTCAAGTGAGAGCTGCAGAGAATAGCCGAGCACGACCACAATGATCTTTGTGTACCAGCCAAAATGATGCCATTGTTGTTACTCGAGCAACCTGATGGACGATTGAGGTAGTAAAACTTTTGTGTCAAGTGTGTGGAGATCGTGAAAAGAGCGTGTAGACTTGTATCTGTAAACTGTAATTCACCCCCAATGGTTGCGTTTGTGTAATGTCGCGACATGCACATAATTATTTATTTCTGCAAGGTTTTAACCATAAAAATGTTTAAGATGCAAAAGTTGTTAATTTACTGTATGATCTTTCATACAGCTTGTTTTTTAAACGAGGAACGAACGATTGATCTCGGTTAAAATTTATAGCCTTGTTTGGAGCAAGGGACAAAAACGGACGATACTAGGGATGGGTCGCCCGATCTTTCTCCAAAAATCGGGCGCCACCTCCTTGCCTGCCTGCCGTGCATGCCGCCAAACTTCCAAGCCTCACGCGCATGCAGCTCCAAATTCATGCAGTGCCCGTCGGCAGGTGAGCTGCTAACATGCATGCCCGTTGGTGCATGGAGCTCTTTATTTTACTCTTTTCTCCTCTCATCTTATGGGTAACTACTTTTTATTATCTAACTTGAAATACTATTTTTTTAATTATCTATCCACAATCTTTTTTTTTTTGAGAATATCCATCCACAATCTATGATCACAGCATTGAGTATATTTTACAATTAAATCTTTGACAAAATCTCACACGATAAGTAAAAAAAAAGAAGCAGATTATTGTTTCATCGGTTGTACAAAATTGATTCATCACTTTTGTTCAAATGTTTCAGCTCATTTTACAAAATGTTTCGTAGAGGTAGAAATAAATATTAGCCGTAATATTACTAGTATTACATAAAAATTAAGTTCCAAATAGCGAAACACAAACAAGTTATGGTGAAACATAATTGCACATCTTGATTTAATTGAATCAATGTATAGTACCCATGAAACACCATGTTATAACTATTAAAACATTAGAAAATACTTATCGAAACATCTAAGAAAACAGAAAAACACAACTTCATAAAACAATGAGTATTAACAAATGAACCATTAAAATACATATGAAACATACATTATATTTGTAACATACTTAATTTTATTAACATTTTTACCACAGAAAAAATCGATCAAATAACTATTGAAACATCAGAAACTTATTAAATATCACGTGCAACATTTAATTGCAATAAATAAAATGATATGGTTGGATAAGCAATTAAGGATGTAATAGGTTCTGAAATTATTAAAAACCTACATGGCAGGCATGCATTATGCTTTACAAATGGAAATGAAATCTTGCAGGCATGAAGCTGTGCTTTGCGTGTTCAGGACTTCAGGCGAGGGATGAAAGCTGCTTGCAGGGGAGTAGAGGGTGCATGCAGTATGCGAGAGAAAATGGAGGGATGTAGTGATTTCGGCCTTTCCAACTTGCAGATGCGCGTGGGGCCCGTTATGAGATCGGCCGTGCTTATCGTTCTTTTATGTACTTGTTTCCAGGTTTCTGTACTCCCATGCCATAGTATAAATGAAATGACTGAAACTCCATAAAAGCAGCTGTACAGGATAAGCGCAACTGGAACTAATTATCCACTGCTGGTTTTGTGTTGGTAGGGTTGCACGAACATTCAAAAATTTAAAAGCCCAGCCATCAACTACAGTACACAACAATGTCAGTACAACTTCAATGTTATAGGTCCCAGTAATCTAATAACAACATCTGTCCAAGGAGAAGATTCCCTCTGATGTTTCATACTTTCATGTTTGGATAGATCACTTCTTGGGGTAGTCAGTATAATCAGGCCCAATGTCCTTCGATCCAGTATTCACATATGGTCCTCGAAATGTAGCCTGTGGAGGCAGAGGCTTTGACGAATCTATGATAGGTCTGTTCTTTGATTTCCTGGAGAAAGGGAAAAAAGATAAGAAAAGTAAGGTGAATGCATAATACTTCTCTCCATGCTGAGAAGTGCAAGAAGGCTGAAGAGTTGACAAACTTACACAAAATAAAATGGAAACGCTAAGCCAGCACTAGCGAAGGCCAACAAACCAGTGGCAACTAAAACATTGCGTGCCTTGGACATGTGCTTGACTCAAAAACCTATAAAATGGAAAAGAGTAATTCAGGATACCACAAAAAAGTTGCAATATCAAACATATAATAAGCATGGATATGCTCTCGATGAAACGTTCAACCTAGCAGCGTAAGTACAATATGCCATCCATTCAAAAGTAATTATCATACAAGATAACATACCTAGGGCCTGCTTGGAAGGCACATTTTGAGCCCAATACCGGTGTAAAATACCAGCATGTAAATCTTTTCGGGTCGGTCTCTAAATGTGTGCTTGGATGGCTGTTATTGGATTGCAATCCGTCGGAAAATGCCCATTACAACCGAAAAAAACTAACTACCTCGAAGCCCACACAAAAAATACGACAGATATCGGGCTCGCTCAAGCAGCGCTCTTCTCATCCGTGAGCTCGTATAGTCTTCCCACCTCCGCGGCCCTTATCTATCTCCACGTCTCCCACCTCTGCCTCCCCTCCACATCTCCGCCACCTCCTCACCTTGCCACACCATCTTCACGCCGCCGCCGTCTTGATCTGCTCCTGTCGACAGCGGTTCGGCTCTCCTCGACATCAGGAGCATGGATCTGCGTGGGAGATCAGTCACCTCTGTAGCAGTGGCACCAGTCTGAGATCATCGCCACAGCCACAGCAGCAGTGGTTCGATTTCGGCAGCGACAGCAGCAGCAACACCAATAACATCACTGAGGAAATCTGCTGATCTACCAAGGTCTGGAAGAAATGGGAAATCTGATGGCTAAGGTCTGGAAGCAATAGATGGAATTGGTTGGACTTTTGTTGCTGATTTTACTGATTTTCGTTCTGCAATTCGATGAAATGTTTATGATTTTTGGTCACCAATCTTCTTGATTTCCAGATGCTCTTATTATCTATCTAAACGTTGTTTACCGACGATTTTTATTTCGCTGGTAATCTCGGGTAACACAAAATTACACCTGTATTTCGATTACAAGGGTAAAAGTTCTCAGAGCACCCAAGCAGGCCCTTAGTTCTTATTCACTAAACAATAACTCAAACCATGTTCAATCAGGCCCGTGCTATAAATTGTTTCATATGAGCTACTCCGATTTCATTGCTTTCTTTGCATGATGTCTTTGTGTTTATGTGAGTGAGCGGTTGCTATTTATTGCGAGGTTTGAGTTCCTGACGCAAAGTATAAAAAAATATTCACAGATGGACATTTTGCATAATACCACACTCAAACTGAGACCCTAAATAAAGTGAATATCATTGCACTTCAACCAGAAAATCATAATATTATTCTTACTACACTAGTAATTTGCCTCATTTCTATTAAAACATAATCAAACATTGATGTTATGTGCAAAGGTGTATATCTCAACATTGAAAAACAAGCTTGCAATGTATTTTTTTTAGGAAAAAAAAAGAGAATAGATTGCAAGCTTGTTTTTCAATGTATTCTAATTCTACAATTAAACATCAACCAGAATTCAACAAGGGTCACTAAAGGTAGCACAAAAAAGTGAAGTGCAAGAAGATATTTGCTATCACCATAACAATATGTTCACTTCTATCACTTGATAAAGCTAACTTCACTGTAACTGGGTCACATCTCTACACACTGCATTTTTTTTTGTAAAATCACATATCAAACAGGTAAGTAATATGTACTTTGGTCAATGAAATTCAAGAGGCAACGAAAGATAGCTTCCTTAAAAAATAGAATGAAGTTCGTTTGTGATGAAAAAATACTAAAATATAAACAGAAGTTAACACTTAGCAATTGATGAGATGCTCATATAGACATATAGTTCAAAAGGAAGAGCAAAATTGCTAATTCTCCATGAGAAATTTCAATTCAACCATTTTGAGGACAAATGAAGAACTCTTAAGAAGAATACATGGAAATTTTATTGAACTGCAAGGTTCAATAATGGAGCAATACCAGCACACGGACAAGGGATGCTGAAATGACATTGATGTACACACCAGGTCAACAGGGAAAACAGTGGGCAAAATGTTGCATATGAGCATGAAACTCACATGATATCTCACTTGCCACATGAACAAGAAAATTAGGGCGAGTATTCAAGAAGTCAAGATTATTAGAAAGGTGAACTTCACTGAGCAAATGACAATCTCTTCACAGAATGATAGACAAAAGATATCTTAAATTATGAAATGGAAGGGGATTAGCACTCGTTATACAAGAATAAATATTGCTGAAGTCAGATGGAAACAATCTAGTCGGCTTTCATTGATTCCTATGCATATTAAAGTTTCTAAAACCAAATTAAACAGTAACAAAAATTTCTTCAGTTCACAGTCAGACCCAGAAATTATCAAGCTAGCAGTTATGCCATGTGTGACTTAAGAAATCAGAAAGCCCTGGCAGGAAACTAGTATGATAATACATAGAACATTGATCCAATTATTCGTCCCCTCCCCTCCCTCCCTCCCTTGTAAGATTGGTTATTAAGCCAGATCTGGAAGAGAACCTAGCTAGGGTTAATGCAAAATCCACAAGAAAAAAACATCTTTTTTCTGAGAAAGAGTTTGCGGATGCTCACCGGTGAGGGAGGATGCGATCGGGACGGGAGGATCGATCGATGGGGTGAGAGCCGAGCTCGCCTCGATCGGGACGGGAGGATCGATCGATGGGGTGAGAGCCGAGCTCGCCTCGATCGGGACGGGAGGAGACGAGATCGATCGATGCGGGCCGACGCCACGCCGCCGAGACTTGATCCTTTTTTTTGTGATTTCACGCCGCCGAGACGCGTATCTCTCCCCTTTACTGCTCACACGGACAATGGCAAAGCAGCAAGGTTGAAATAGAAAAAAAAAAGACAAAATTAGATCTATACCACTAAAAGTTATCTACAAAGTGAAAGTGACATTTGTTAATAGTGTACTAATAAGATACTCTCTCCGTCCTTAAATGTTTGATGTCGTTGATTTTTTTACACACGTTTAACCATTCGTTATATTTAAAAACTTTTATAAAAATATAAAATTATATGTGTGCATAAAAGTTTATTTAACAATAAATCAAATGATATGAAAAAATTGATAATTTCATAAATTTTGAATAAAACGAATGGTCAAACATGTGTAAAAAACTCAACAGCGTCAAACATTTAAGGATGGAGGGAGTATGTCGATGGCCAAGGTAGCAGGGAGGAGCATGGCTGTGTGGGTGATCTGACGGGCGTCGACGAGCACATCGAGCATGCAACATTATGCGGGCGGCGAGCCGGCGATGAGCCAGGCCACGGGGCGCCAAGGGCTGGGCGATATGCCGATTCCATCAGCGCCACATCTTCCATCCGTTCTTGCTCCTCCCAGTGCCAGGACCCTTCTCACGGCCATATTCACCCCCTTCCCCTCATCTCGCACCTTTGTCACCTGCACGTGCTCCCGTCATCCTCTTCTGCCGCCTCACTGCCATCCCACTCCCACCCTCACCCTCCTAGGCGGCAGCGGCATTCGATGGGAAGGGGCTTGGGGCAGCAACGATGAGGATTCGACGATGGTGGTGCTCCGTTTCAACCTCTGCGGCTCCACCCCTCCGATTCAACCACCACCACTGCCTTGCTCCTCCGCAAGCTCCACCACCATAGCAGCTTAAGCGTATCGTTGGCAAACCACTGCCCACCTCCTAGCCGAGTTAGCATGGAACGCAAGTTAACTAGAAGAGGGAGGTGAGATATGGGAGAAGGAGAAGAGGTGGCTAAGCGGTGACTTTTTTTTTGCAACCTCGAGGTTTAACATTTTTGGTGATATGGTTAAGAGATGATTTTAAGTCTAGGCGCTCAACATGAGGGTGCCAAAGTGAACTTATTCCTCGTACCTCCGTCCTTAAATATCCGACGTCATTAACTTTTTTATGTACGTTTGACTATTTGTCTTATTCAAAAAAATGTATATAATTATTAATTTCTTTCTTATTATCATTTGATTCATTGTTAATGTATTTTTATACATATATGTAACTTTACATATTTCTCGGAGGTAGTATTCTATACATGTAGGCATACATGGGCCTCCCCGGGATGTGGACTCGGATGCCAACGGTAGTGGCAGAGGTGGCTGCGCCGGAGGGCAGTGGTGAGAATGCACTCGGGGGCTGTTTGGTTCCATCAATTTTTTTTAAGTTCCTGTCACATCGAATGTTTGGGCACTAATTAAAAGCATTAAACGTAGACTATTAATAAAATCCACCCATAACTTTAGACTACTTCAGGAGACGAATTTTTTGAGCCTAATTGGTCCATGATTAGCGAATGTGATGCTACAGTAAATATTTGCTAATCATGGATTAATTAGGCTTAAAAAATTGTCTCGTGAATTAGACTTCATTTATGTAATTATTTTTATTATCAATCTATATTTAATACACCTAATTGACGTCCAAACATCCGATGTGATATGAACTTAAAAAAAAAGTCCTTCGATCCAAGCAAGCCCTCAGTGCAGTACTCATGCGTCAATCCTCTTTATTTTTCTCTTTTCGCAGCCATTTGTGTATAAGCAATGGATTAGCCAGGATAAGTGTTCACAATAAAAGATGAGCAAGTATAGGCTAGCTCCTCCAAGAACATGCAGAAGTTCCTGGTCTCTAGATTATTATGAAAATATTGCAAACTCCAGGCCAACAAGAGCAAATAGTTATTTTCTCACTAGTTCACTTCATTCATGCTGATAAAAATTGAATAAATGTAATGTTCGTACAGAAATGTGTACAAAGATTGTTAGTATATGCCTATGATCTATATGGGACGTGGAGACTTCTACACCACATTTACACTGCCTTATTAGTATCTCTAATCCATTTTGTGGCGACCCATTTTTCTCCTTTGATCACTGGGCAGCTACCATGGAGAGATGTCTGCAAACAGTATGCCCAAAATGTAAAGTTAAAATCCCAAACGATGCCTGTCTTCAATCCATCTAGAATCAAGGGGAAGTCACGAACAACTCTGATAGCAAGAACATACCGGATCGATGGTGCCATTTACCATAAGGGAGTAAAACAAGAGACCATCACCCTTCCTTGGTTTAACCTTTAAGCCAATGCATTTTTCGTAGTCATACCCTATATCCATATTTTCCCCATTCTGCAAATCAATAAAGAGTAAATTAAAATCTGTTGACATAATACATGGCAAAATCCTAAATGCTCACCTCATATGGGAACATGGTTTCTCCCCCTTCTTCAACATCTGTGAGATAAAGCAAGAAAGACGCAACCTGAAAAATTGCATTTTAATAGTTCTTTAGCCACATTATTATCTAACCATTTAGCCTAAATAATTTTTGTCCAGTAGTCTATTAAGCAGACCATCGTATGGTTTTACGGTAATCAAATGGACACACCATGATTAGATGGCGACTTCAAAATCATAGCACCTCTGATCACACCACTAACTAAAAAGATCCCAATCTTCTAGACATCAAGAACCAAGAAAGTATTTTTTTTAAAAAAAAAAAGGAAAGAAAGGTTGGGCAGAATGCAAGCTAATGTAGGAGCATACCCTTTGAGTTTTTTGTGGACCGTATTGAGCTGGGTCGAATGCGTCATAGTGTGAAGCATACCTCTGTCCAATCTCATAGCGCAGGACATTAAAAGGCTGCATTTTGTGTTACACAAGTCAACAAATGAACATAGATTTCATATAGGTAGGAAAATGCTTGTAGACAAGAATGCCACAAGGTTTGCATTCATATGTCAGTTTTAGCCTCTCTTTTCAAGAAGGGCTTAAAAAATGAAAGTACAATGTGCATATATTACGGTACTGTTAGGACCAATATAAAACCAAAACATACTGCTTCTAGTCCATCCATGCAAAAGTTTATTTATTTGTAAAGTTGGATTGCATGCGTACACAATAATGATTGCATTATTTATATATACTCTTCGTATGCAAATATCATGTGAAAAAAGAGCAATATAAGCCCCAAGGGTCTTCCTTGAAAATATATCATTCTAACTGGAAAGAAGAATGCTATAATTTAGTGGGGAATCACAAAATTTGTAAAAGAATACCTCCCCATGATTTCTAGGGATCATGGTGGCCCTTGCAATCTTCTTTTCAACTTCTGCAAGGGTTCCAGTTGGATCGTCATCAGAACTTAGAAATGTGCCTGAGCTGTTTTGCAACACCAAATTACCATTAGTGCATTCCAAAATTAGAGAAGACCATAATAACTAGTTATTTCTGAAGCGGTTCCAGTTGAACCACAAAGTATAATTCGAAGATGCAACTACAAGAAGCATATATTACTTTAGGATCAGCAAGTCAAAATGAAATATAGGAGTATATGACCAAGCACTCTTAGATCTCAAATCTTTCAAACGAGAAACATGAAACATAATAAATGACTAATTCTCATTTGGATCCAAAGAAATTTCTTTAGAGGTTATAATAGATTGAGGACTCATGTAACGTGTTCCCACTAAAAGAATCAAATAAACAAAAGAAACATAACATTTGATTGCTTAGAACTTCCATCGTGCCACAAAAGAAGTATCAGAAATATGCCTTAACTGACTAACGATCCTGACCTGGTTATCTTAACTTTTTTACTTATTGCAAGCAATTGATGACTTTAATTAAGCAGTACCTTGTCCTTATTCCTTTGGTGCTCTCTGCAGTTTCTCCTTTCCTTAAAGCCAATGTCGATGGCATAAGCCTTTGTTTAGCAGTTTTTACAATATTTTCGCACTGTTGTGATGTTGCAAATTGTGGAAAGTACAATGCACGAGGTTGCCAGCTCAAAATCTGCAGAAGAGTCAACTTTACATCACCAAAACACCATCGAGCAACTTACACTAGAAGTTAGAAGGTGATAATCAGCATAAATTAATGCAGCTGAGATTGTGGTTTAACAGAAGTATGCTCGTACTACATACACAAAAGAAGTCCACTGCAACCTTACTACTAATAAAAGGACTAGTCGGATGTTCTTCAGGGCTAGGACACTGGACAGCAAATTAAGGAGATGAACGTGATATTTGTGTATTAATTAATCCAAGGACCTACTTAGAGTAACAAATATGCAGATTACGACCATACAGAGCATGGAATCTAGGAGCTCCATCAATTACTGGTAATAACTCTCCCAAAAAAGGCAACAGCCAGTCCACATCGTCTGATACAGTTAATAAACATACATCAGCGATGTACTAGAAACCTAAAACAGGCTAATTTTCCATGTAATTAATTAAGAAAATATAAGATCACTAGACCAGCTCAACAAGCAGCAAAACAAACTGATCCTGGACATGTACATCGCTTAATTCACAAAAAAAAACTTGTTCCATTTGTAAATTATGTAATGACGCTATCACGAGTGTTATGCAGCGGTCACATATTCCACATGAGTACAAGCTGCGTCCGAGTATTAGTATACCATCAAAGCATCGCATCCGCGCACACACCACGGAATTCGCATGCTCAGAACAACCTGAATTTCCCACTAGCAAATTATTTTAATTTATACAGACGGTAAGTTCAGATTTGGCAGGACATTTACTTCTCCCGCAAGTGTCCATCACAACAAATTAACCGACAAAACAAACAATGCAACCAAGGATTCCCTTCGTGGCGTAAAATTCACGAAGAACACTATGGCCCCAATGTTAGTCACCTCAAGCCAAAACTATTATTCTAAAAAATACATCAATCTCCATCATGAAAAAAAAACGCAATGCGACCAATCGAGAAGAGAAATCGAAACGAGGCATGACCTGGTAAGGGATCAAGGACGGCTCCGGCTCGCCGGACTCGCCATACGCCATCCCAGGCCACGCCGCCTCCATCAGCCGCTCCCTCCTCATCATCGGCGCGTCCATCTCTTCCTCCCCCTGCGGATCCTGAACCAACAAACCGCGCGCCCCTCAGATCAGAAACCGACGCGACAAATCCGACGAATCGAGGCAGGCAGTCGGCGGTCCAGCTCGCCGACGCCAGGGCCTCGCGCGGCGCTGACCTGGGTGAAGAGGAGGGAGCCGAAGAAACCGGCGAGGAAGAAGAGGGAGCAGGAGAGGAGCACCACGGGGAGCCGCAGCCGCGTCCGCATCAGCCCCGCGCCGCCTCCCCCTCCCCCGCCGCCGCCGCCGACGCCGCCTCCCCTGATGACTCCGCCCTTCATGCCTCCCGCGACCTCGCTTCACACGGTCTCGTCTCGCCTGTGAGTGTGTGTGCGGGCTAGCGGGAGGCGAGGAAGAAGACGACGAGAGAGTCTTCTCTTCTCTCTCTCGCCCGTGTGGAGAGCGTGCCAAGTGCGTGCGTTTGTTCTTCGAGTGACCGACGGGTGGGGCCGGGAGCTCGTGAGACGGGGGCCCTGCGCTTTACGTGCGTGGAACGGGATACGGCAGGTAGTCAGATGCGAGTTTCCAAGTTGCAATGCGAACCACTTCCCTATTTTAAAACTCTGTTGAGCATGGAATTCAACAAGTGCGACTAAAAGATTGGCAAATTTCACCGAAGATGTGGAAAGAGTGAAGATTGAAAAGTGGCTGCATTTGTAATAAGAGAAAAATAAATATAAGGATTTGAGGATGGATGTGATCAATCTACGAATCTGGATAGATGGACTAGTCCGTTACTGGGAGTTAATTAAAATCAGTGAAAATGTGCGATTATTAATGAGCAATGGATATTTATGACAACATCAACAGTTATCATATTGGTAGATTGATCACAGCCGTCCAAATGGTTGAAAGGGTATTCTTCAAATACACCCGTAGGATCTTCATAAACACCTCTCTATTCCATGTTCCTCCTTGACGACAGACAGACATGCGATAGGTTCGTATTGCAGGTCATTACAATTTCATGGATCGGGCATGAAACCACAGCTTAGAACAATTATTGGAGCTTACAGAAAAAGGCATGTGCATCCATATTGTGAAAGCAACTCATGGGGTCCTGAACACAACAAACTTGTACTCGCAGCCAACTTGTGACTGTGAGCATGAAGACACAACACTAGTCTTCAGTGATGTATATCATATCAAACCAACTGACCAAGTACTTAAATCTAAATTTAGGGTAGCGCAAAGCATGACTCCAACCATTAGCGTGACTAACTTGAAAAGCGGTAAGCTTGATTTCACTCTATTACTAGCTTTGCTTTCACAAATCCGACGAAACTATCCTTCTTCTCTGCCAAGCCTTATGCTTGCGTTCTCCAGAATGTTTAGACCTCTTGGCCAGTAAACTCAGACAATTCCAATGTTTAACCAGATTGGTCCCTAGGGAATGATTATCTAGTTAGTGTTTTCCAAACAAAGATAAAACAAAACATTAACAAAATTATTATCTTCTTGAACTGCATTGCACCGAAGAGCCAAACTTTCGATAGGAAGATCAACTGGAGCATTATGGTGTACGTGGTGCCCAGATCAAAGTGCAATCTTTCCTCTAGTGGAACTGGGGAAGCAAAATTCATTGATTCGACATCAACTTATCAGCAAAGGCATGTGCAACTCAATCGACATCTAATACAATTCACTATCCCTCTCCGTGCAGAGTTATGCTTCCTTCATAGCGCTTTCCCCAATTCGAATAGCTGATGAGATATGAACTTAGGAATTCAGGTAAACTGCTAACCAATAATGAAAATTGTATACGAGAACATGCAAGTACCATATGAATGACATACTACCTTTGTTCATGCCAGCTGGGTGGCCTGCTTTATCTCTCGTCTTGCCAAACTTTGAAGGTGCTATCTCGTCATTTTCTGTGATGTAGTGTAAAATTCATACGCCAGACAGATAAAAGTCCAGTCAAGTGAGTCGAGTAACAAACCATAAATAGGGAATTAATTCAGTCCCTTGCTCCCACCCATCGATCATTCGATAGACTTCAAGATGACAGACAATGGCTGTAGGACATTCAACGTAAGCTTGGATTAAAATCCTTACAAACATATATACACATGTGTACTACTGCAGATACCAATAACAATGAAAAAGGCACGTGCCATTGCAAATGTGCAACTGTAGGACTCGGATAGAATTTCTCTGCTGCCAAATAACATGAAAGCATGTCTTCAAGTTCGGTATCAGGCTATCAGCATAATAGTAAGTACATGGTCTATCGTAAGACATCTATAAATGCATACTCCCTCCGTCCCAAAATAAAGTGATTCCTAGATTCCCAAGAAAAAATTGAGGGGAAGAAAATACCACAACGCCCCTCATAAATGCAAAGGTAGTATTAGCGGGGAGGTAGGTAGAGGACTAGAGGGTATGGATGGTATAAATATTCTTTATTTGCGGATTTTGTGTTGGTAAGAGTGTAGAAGTTGATTTATTTTGCGACAACATTTGAATCCTAGAAGTTGATTTATTTTGGGATGGAGGGAGTACATATGAAGTAATATAAAATTATTTTTCATATTGAATCATTGTGGACTAAGACAAAAGGAAGCAGCATGAGCAGATGGTGTTGCCAATATTTAGACTTTAGATAAGCATTTCATTTCCCAAGATGTTTAAACCAGTCATTCCTTTTCCAGAAAGAAATGCCAGGCAGAAGAAATTATATAAATTTAGGCAGTTTCTTTCACCTATCAGCCATATCAGGGTTCTTTAGTCGTATGTGCAGGAATGTTCTTCCAAACAATAAAGTGGTTACTAGGTGCAAGTAACCAACAAAGAACAGAATGCAAGGACTTAAAATTGTAGAGATTATAATAGCGGAGAAATTCAAAACCTTAGCCTGTTACCACGATTTCCATCCTTCATAGCAAATGGTGTGCAAATCTTGACATCAGCATAGCCAAAAACTATTAGCCAGGGGTCCTAAATCCAATGAGGGCAGTGAATAGCCTCAGATCTTATCATTTGTGGAGCTGCATTATGTCTTTAGCTGGTGCCAAAATGCTATATAGCCACACCAAAAATCTCAAAGACAGTGTCAATAGATCCAATAAGGCATGGCCATAGCATCATATCATAAAGAGCTGTCCAAGAAGGATACCAAATTGCTGAAACTGCTGCCCATTTCTCATAATGTTCTCATATCAACTTCCATTTCCCCCATTCAAGATTTTTTTGCACAATTGACGAATATGAGATGACTGCAGTTCCAGGAAGCTCATAATGCTCCATTTTCTTCGCTGAGAATCCTCAAGATCCAAAGATCTGTAAGCCAGAGCAGCCAGATACATTGCTGGATGTAATCTCCTGCAATTTTGGTTTTAACAAAGTCTTAAGTGCAAATATCAAAATAGTGCTAGATAACAATGGGCATATTTTTCAAAGTATGGATTAATTGCTTACCAAGTTATGAAAAGGATAGGGTTTTACCAAAATGAACTCTCATATTTTACATAACAAAAAATTTTGGAAGAGCCATAATCTGCTGCCTTTATAACTCAACCTTTTGGAGAAGTAACCGTTACAATGCATTCAGCACAATGAGGCCTTTCCCAGCTTGATTTAGATTATTGAGTGGATTATTTTCATGGATTATCTTCTTGATTATATGATAAATTAAATATTCTGAGGAATAAACTTACCAAATATGTAGTAGTTTAAAACAAGTGGTTGAAATAATGAAGTAGAAAAAATATTTTTTTTGGACACATGTTTATTTGAAACATAGGACAATGATATGGTGAATAAGCTTAAAAGAACAGGGTGAATTAAGCTGGACTGCTGAACTCCAACATCAAGGCAACATATTATAATAGAACACAACAGGAATAGCTTATTTTTTATTTTAATACTAGATAGCTGGCGAACTTTAGGAAATAAGCTCTCAGCCACTCAATGGTGCAATGATGAAGTAATGTAATACGCTGAAAGATGTACATTTTAATGGATAGCTATCAAAATTCTTCTTGCCTGCTAATTTTACAAAATTACAAACAATCTGCGCTAATATTGTCAAACTCACCTTTCAGAATGTTCATTGGAACCATCCCACCGTCTTGGTGTTGGAATTGTTCTCCCTTTCTTGTCCCTCCCAAATGTTTCAATGTACCAGCCACCAGTGTCATGCATGTAACAACGAGGCTCAAAAAGCCAATACCTGAAAAAGAGGTGTTACAACTACAAGATGGTTTGTTGTTACAACTGCATACTCGGACAGTTTTCCACAGCATCACAAAAAAAAAAAAAAAGTAGCCCTCTCCAATCCTTGAAGGCAGAGGTCTAAGGTAGTATCATTCATTTGATATAAGAACAGATAGAGTGAAGTTGTAGATTTACAACAATGACTTTATAAAGAATGCATATATGGCTGACTTAAGTTCATAACACAGGATTCATTAGTGATTCAATGCTATTTGAAAGAACATGCAGCATGCGAAGATTGAAAGGAAAGCATACCTACTAGGTGGCAACCGAGCTCTACTGCATCGACACTCGCAGGGTGAAATTTCATCTCCAACTTGATACCAGTGCATGTGTTTGACCTGCAAAATAGTTGCATCCAACATTCAATACAATATGTGCCTAGATATTAATTTTGCACCATCATGTAATTACCCAACAATAGACAGAGGAAACTTGAGATGGGGGTGCTTGAACTCCATTCGCAGATCATATCTACTATACAAAATGTACCAAAGAAACTTGAATTTGGCACAGAAAAAAGAGATAAGTGTGCATAATTGCTCATACCATTAATGTTCTGTGCTTGACAATTACATGTGTCTTTATCGCATGGCTATCATAAACACAGCAAGATCCTTCCTCTCCAGTTGTGGCCAAGCCAGTAATAGTTCCCAGGACAAGATGCTCTTGTATCAAATCAGACGAAACCACTTCATTTGGGGCAAGAAATACATGTATGTGATCTTCCACATCTGATTTGTCAATGCAACTGCACTTAGGGCTCCTCGTTGCAGTAGCTACTAATTTCCCACAGATCCACATTTCAATATCCTTATAGGCATCTGCTTGAGGATTATCAGAATCGTTCATCTCTCTCTTGTTAATATATACAGACCTGGTATGTAATGAGCCTTTCTCCAAGTTGGTTGAAACATTCTGACTGACCCCGTAAGTTTTGAAACCAGATAATTTCCGCTTCTCCGGACAAGCATCTGGCAGCTCTTGAACTCTTTTAGCTAGACTAACAATACCAAATAGATCACGACCCGATACAAGGTGCAATAGCTCGGGGGTCTCATATACAGACCTCTCCTCAGCTTCAAAGCAATCAGGAAGGAGATCCACGGACTGGACATCCGGACCATAGTATGCAGCATGTATTGCTGTGTACAGTTCACTTTCAAGCCTATCAAAGTAACCTGACCCTGTCGCAACCCTCTTCTTTGTAACGATGTCATCAATAGTGAGCCTATACCATTTTAGCCACTCAACAACATTGCTTTCTCTTGCTACTACAATGCCTGAACCACCTGGATTTGGATACACATGTTGTGATGGCCTAGGATGCTTCAGCAGAACACGCCTCTGCGACCGCAGGTAGATATCATAGTGAGCCCTTTTCTGCGAATCCGATAGGATCTGCAACATCACAATACAAATGAGAGATTTTACATTAAATAAGGCAATCTTTTGATTTCTCCCTACGTTCCTACTCCTTAATCAAGTGAATTCCTTCTCCCCAATCTTAATACAAAAGATACGCTGTTCCTTAGGACAAGGTTATCAGTTATTACTGGAGCAGTTTCACCAAATGTGTATGGATATATTACTCAATTGGGCAAAAGCATAGTATATTTGTCCTCAGGATCTGATGAATCGATGTTGTTAACTGATAAAATGATGATGTTTAACATTAACACGCAATATTTGGAGCCCCGTTCAACCATTCCCTTATCTCAATAGCCAAGTGAATCAAATAGGCACCTCATAGGCGGCGAGGATCTGAAGAAAGCGGCTGGAACCGGCGGTGGCGGCGACGTCGGGGTGGGTTTCCTTCGCGAGGCGATGGAAGGAGGCCTTGATCTCAGCGGAGGAGCTGGTTTCCCCAACCCCGAGCACCTCGTAGGCGCTCTTCCCGGCGAGCTGCTCGTCGCCTCGGGCGGCGGTGCTAACTGCCCGGCAGCGCCTCGAGATGGGGAACGGGAGGGCCGCCTCGCCGCGGAGTAGGTGGAGGAGTCGCCGGAGCTCCGCCGCCCGAAGCGCCATCGCTTCGCTGCCGCCGTTGGCTTGTCGCGTCAAGTGGGGCCGGATCGCCGGAGTGACGGTAGAAACTGGCGAGGACTGAAAAGTACGCGACGTGGCAGGCTTAAGGACTTGATGGGAATGATTGTGGGCCGTTGTTGGGCCTTCGATTTATTGTGGGGAAATAACTGTGCGGCCCAGGTTTATTTTTGGGCCGTTGCTGGGCCTTAGATTTATTTTTGAACCCGTAATCCAACCGGTTCAAATGCGACTTGGTGATTAATGATCACTGGATCACTCATTTCTTTTTTGAGAAACAATGTATAAATGCGGACGGCCACAAACGCGCACACACTGCATATACGCAAACCCCACCCCCTATAAACACCTCTAAAGACTAGACCGACATATCTTAAGATTGATGAAGACATCGTAAACATTTCACTATCGACAGGTATGTCGTATACCACCGAAAAATATTAGCTGTAAATGCATGCATCCGTGTCAAATCTAGGATTTGAATCCAGGTATGGTGGCTTCCCACTGGATACCTAATCAGTTGAGCTACGTCTACTTCCTTAGATCACTCGTTTCTAACAGAGTAAAATTGTGGAGTGGGCGTACAAAAGATTAATATATTATTATATACTAATATAATAATTAAAATACTAAATATTTGGATGTGACAAATTGACTAATTATTGGTTAATAAGCACCAGTTACATAAGAATTTGGTCATCTTTCGTGTACTAACGAGCCAAATGAGTTACATGGGCTGGCTTGGGCTGGCTCATCGAACAAATGATATAAAAAAAACTAGTTTGCCTTAATTTATTATTAAGACTACCTGCTCAAGTCGAAACAAAGTCGAGCTAGATCCGAGCCATAAGCTTCGATCTTTTTTCAGCACCTAACCGGCCGCATGCATCTTAATTTAGAGGGTAAAAACCGGGGTGTGCCCGCGTGAAACATGTCCTATCACGAGTCCCGAATTCCCGATTCGGCACGTTTGCCCGGAGTCCGGACACCATCCCCGGTAACTAACACATGCATTGTGTTGAGCATTGTACGTGTAAACACTACCGCGCTCACTGTGCCGTAATGTTCGTTTCGCCCTTATCCACTTCACCGCAACGGACAAGAAAGGCCAGGCGAAACAGACAGCATGGGCACGACACTCACACCGTCACACATTACACACTGCTCAAGGTTAGTGGAACTGTGAAAGCACGCGCGTGTGCCCGAAAAGAGCCAACCATCAAAAGGCCAAAAAAACGAGTAAAATTGCAGGCCTCGCCAGTGAACGAGAGCGAGAGCACCATGCCGCTCTCTGGCCATGATGACCATCGTGTGACCCCCCGCTTTGGCTGCCATTGCCATCACACCCAAAGCTGGGCTGTCGCGCACGACGCGTACGCAGACGCGTCCGTGCTCACAAGTCACAGCGCGGCTGGCCGCGCCCACCTCTAGCGTCCAACGGCCGGGGATGCAAAAGAACAGAGCCGACATTGTCCAGCCGTAGGTCCCGTGCCGTTCACACGGGAATGAATAGTCAGTGCATCGTCCGTGCCGAGGCCGCCATTGCTGCGGCCGACTGACAACACATCGGCACATGCATAACCGTATGGAATTTGGACGTGTTGGTGTGGTGTACCTAGCCGGCTAGCCGAGACAAACGAAGGAAGGAACGGACGGACGGGCGGCCGGCGGCTGTGTGAGCTGGTCACACTACGGGCGGCTGCTGTGTGAGCTGGTGAGAGCGAGACTGTGATGCAATCCAGAAAACGGTTCGTCAGTTCGTGTAGTCGAACGGAAGTTCGTTTACAAGCCGAAATTGCTGAAATGCATATACGAGCTGATCAATTTTTTTTTTTTTGAAACCGAAAGGCTGAACCAGTAAGGAATCCACATGTAATTTAACTAAAAGAGAAATATGTGCGTGTTATAAATTAAATTAAATACGGGACCCCACACGTCCTTACCATTGCATTAGCATGTGCATCTCAACCTGATTAGAAATGCATCTATAACGGCATAGTTTTTTTTACGGTACACCATTACATTACTATTTATACTACTGTATCATACTATATATGTATTAGTATGAGCCCATGACAGTATTGTAGGAGACTTGTTACTGCATTTTTAATTTATTGACAGACTTGAATATTCATGTAAAGTTATGGCGGTTAATTTGTTAAATAGTCTCCCCGCAAAAAAAATAGTCAAGTCAATTACTAAATAAATGGTTAGATTTTATTCATGCTCATCTTATAGTACTACTCCCTCCTTCCACAAAAGAAATGAGTAACTAGTCATATACAATGGATGAGACAACGTAGTACATAATTTTAGTCCATGCCATTTTGAGATGGTATATGAGACACAATAAATTATCTATTGGGTTGTATGGTTATCCTTAAAATAAAATTAACTGATCCAATAAAATTTCATCTAAGAGACAGTTAGGCTACAATAGTTAAATATTATATTCATAATTTATTATTATTGTCTCTTACACAGTAAGCAAAATAACATATTATTGCTTTGTCTCTCTTCATTCTCTCTGTTTAGGTAAAGTGGCACATCCTTACTCTATTAGGCATGATGTAAGTATTCGTATATCGGAAATGTTAGAGTCCAAACGTCTGATGAAAGCCCAAACATCAGTCACCCGGGACATTTGTTTCAATGGTATAGAAAAGATGTTTCACCGTTCAGCGAAAAAAAAGTTTCAAAGGCAAAAACCGTTTCTATTGGACTCACACTAAATTATTTTTATTGACACACATTTTTGTGAACGATAAAATATTTTTCTATACTCATTAAAATATAGTTGTAGATGTTAGATGTTTTGCGTCCCATCGGACATCCGATGCATATACCGCAGTAGAATCCTAAAGGCAACGCGATGCCCCCCAAACTGGGCCGAGCCTAACTTTTCGGCCGACTGCGTGCAACCCGGCCTACACTAGAGGTCCCGAGCCAATGCGCCGTCTCCGGCTGTTTTGGTTTCTCCATTCCACACTGTTTTAAATTCACAGTTCAGACACGGCACACGCACGCCGCACGTCTCCAATCCAACCGAGAAGTTTTTGCCATCGCCTTTGTCGATGCTCACGAGTCGATCTCATGAGCTGTGTTGCGGTCGATATGGACAAGCAGTTTCGTGACAGTAGTGTGGACTCAATAGGCTTACTAGTAGACAACAAGCTAACATGCTTTTAACAAAAGCAAGCTTTGTATTCTCTCCCATCGAGACACGTTCGTTGCAATCATCCAAGCTTGCCCATGCAAGCACGGGCACGGGGCACAGCGAAGCGGACACCTCCGCAAGTCCACACACGGCACCAACGCCTACATGCACTCCAGCAGCCACTGACGTATCCAAAGGAAACACAATGGGCACATGCACCCGTGATCATGCAATGCGTTACTGTATTAGTTTAACATTTCTACGCGATGTCAAGTGTGTATATACTTATATTGACGGTATTTTCTTAATAAATTATAGCTGGAGTAGGACTAGAGTTCAGCACCCACATCTAGTGGAGATAATCACAGCACAAACTGCCTGGCCCCCATGGGATTAACATGCGGCGTCGCAGTTAACAATTCATAAAGGTTGCAAGTTTGCAACTGTTGTTGACCAGCCCTTGCAGTAGGGCCCACATGTTAGTGACTCATACTGTAGGAACTGTTTTGCAGAGGAGTTGTGTCCACCACTACACTTGGGACTTGGCCGGTTACTCACCTTTTCACTGCAAAGCGGGCATCTTTTGCTCCCTGAAACGGTCATGTGGCTGCGATCCTAAACCAGAGTTAAAATGAGAGCCAAACCATGTGCATCACTCTCTTGATCTCTTCCTCTTCCTCCTCTCCTCAGTCCTCACTCCTCACTCGCCTTCTCTTCTTCCCTGAAGCATCCGTCCATCTATCCCCTTTGTCCTCTTGCAATCATTCACTCCTCGCTCGATTTCTATAAACACACAACTCCGATCCCTTTCACTGCCATTGTCGAGGAGGAGCACCTCTCGCTTTTCTTCTTCCCACGATGTGGCGCCGTGGCGAGAAATGCGTGATCTTTGCTGTTCTCGCCGCGGCTCTCGTGTCGACGGCGACGGCGGCGGCCGTTCGGGATGAGAGAAAAACGTACATCGTCCACATGGCGCGCTCCGCGATGCCGAACGATTTCGCGGAGCACGGCGAGTGGTACGCGGCGTCGCTGCAGTCGGTCTCCGACGCGGCCACCGTGCTGTACACCTACGACACCCTCCTCCACGGCTACTCGGCGCGGCTGACGCGCGCCGAGGCCGAGGCGCTGGAGTCACAGCCGGGTGTTCTCCTCGTCAACCCGGAGACGCGGTACGAGCTCCACACAACCCGGACGCCGGAGTTCTTGGGGCTTGACCGCACCGACGCGCTGTTCCCGCAGTCGAACACCGGCCGCGACGTCATCGTCGGTGTGCTCGACACCGGCGTGTGGCCCGAGCGGCCCAGCTACGACGACGCTGGGCTCGGCCCGGTGCCAGCGGGCTGGAAGGGCAAATGCGAGGAAGGCAACGACTTCAATTCGTCCGCCTGCAACAAGAAGCTCATCGGCGCGAGGTTTTTCCTCACCGGGTACGAGGCGGCGAAGGGCCCGGTTGACACGTCCAAGGAGTCACGCTCGCCGCGTGACAACGACGGGCACGGCACGCACACGTCGAGCACGGCGGCGGGATCCGCCGTTCGCGGCGCGGACCTGCTCGGGTACGCGGCGGGCACGGCGAAGGGGATGGCGCCGCATGCCCGCGTCGCGACGTACAAGGTTTGCTGGGCCGGCGGGTGCTTCAGCTCCGACATCCTCAAGGCCATGGAGGTGGCCGTCACCGACGGCGTCGACGTGCTCTCCCTCTCGCTCGGCGGCGGCACGGCGGATTACTACCGCGACAGCATCGCCGTGGGCGCGTACAGCGCTATGGAAAGGGGGATTTTTGTGTCGTGCTCTGCCGGGAACGCCGGGCCTGGCGCGGCGACGCTGTCGAACGGCGCGCCATGGATCACCACCGTCGGGGCAGGAACACTCGACCGAGACTTCCCCGCCCATGTCGTCCTCGGCAACGGGAAGAACTACTCCGGCGTGTCACTCTACAGTGGCAAGCAATTGCCGACCACGCCGATGCCGTTCATCTACGCCGGGAACGCGTCGAACAGCAGCATGGGGTCACTCTGCATGTCGGGAAGCCTCATTCCGGAGAAGGTCGCCGGCAAGATCGTACTTTGTGACCGTGGCACCAATGCCAGGGTCCAGAAGGGATTCGTCGTCAAGGACGCCGGTGGCGCCGGCATGGTGCTCGCCAACACGGCGGCCAACGGCGAGGAGCTCGTCGCTGACGCGCACATCCTCCCGGGCGCCGGTGTCGGGCAGAAGGCCGGCGACACGATGAGAACCTACGCATTATCCGATCCAAACCCAACGGCGTCCATAGTGTTCGCCGGAACGCAGGTCGGCATCAAGCCGTCTCCCGTCGTCGCCGCGTTCTCCTCCCGTGGGCCAAACACCGTGACGCCGGGCATCCTCAAGCCCGACCTGATCGCTCCCGGCGTCAACATCCTCGCCGCGTGGTCTGGATCCGTCGGCCCATCGGGAATCGCCGGTGACAGCCGCCGTGTCGGATTCAACATCATCTCTGGCACGTCCATGTCGTGCCCGCACGTGAGCGGCCTCGCCGCGCTGCTCCGCGCGGCGCACCAGGATTGGTCGCCGGCGGCTATCCGGTCAGCTCTAATGACGACGTCATACAACGGCTACGCCGACGGCAAGGGAATCCTCGATGTCGCGACGGGTCTCCCCGCGACGCCGCTCGACGTCGGCGCCGGCCACGTGGACCCGAGCAAGGCGGTGGATCCGGGACTCGTGTACGACATCACCGCCGCCGACTACCTCGACTTCCTCTGCGCCATCAACTACGGGCCGATGCAGATCGCGGCGCTGACCAAGCACGCGACGGCGGACGCTTGCAGCGCCAACCGCACGTACTCGGTGACATCGCTCAACTACCCGTCGTTCTCGGTCACGTTCCCGGCGACCGGCGGCACGGAGAAGCACACGCGCACGGTGACCAACGTGGGACTGCCGGGAACATACAAGGTGACAGCAAGCGCCGCCGCGGGCAGCACGCCGGTGACGGTGTCCGTCGAGCCGTCGACGCTGACATTCACCAAGTCCGGCGAGAAGCAGAGCTACACGGTGAGCTTCGCGGCCGCCGCTATGCCGTCCGGCACCAACGGGTTCGGCCGGCTCGTCTGGTCCAGCGACCACCACGTGGTTTCCAGCCCGATCGCCGTGACATGGACTTGATCGCAGCAAGCAGAGATCAAGCGGCAAGACAGCAATGTGCCGACCCATCCCCGGATGTAAAGGGTTAAACATCCGGGAGAATTAGATTGTAATGTGCCGATTAGTGTGGAGAATTGTCGTTTCATTTTCTTCTTAGCTCCAGCCTTGTTAGTTCTTCAAACTGTGGCTGAGTGAGTGAGTGGTCGATTTAGCTCTACTCCTAAACAGGAGTCCAGAAAATTAAAGGATAATGAATGGACCCGCTATTAGTATATACGGATAATTCTCCGGTGATTTGTGTCTGCGTTTTTTTTATCATATTTGTGTCTGCATTTCGTACACAATTAAGCAGTACTGTACTGTAACAATTTGTCCGTTCATCTCACCTGCGCCTCGAAACCGCGAAGAATCAGGATTGTATACTCAATTTAGCTGACAGTGGTCCGTCTTCGGTTGGGCACAAAAAGCCTTGGATTCTGTAATTAGGCACGACTCCATCAGCATTCAGCGGCACTTTTGTCGGTCACTGCAGGATGTTTACTGACGAAGGCTGAACCATGCACGAACCAAAGTTGACTCTGACAGTATCACCGTTGCATGCATTCAGGCATTCATCCATAACCTCAACGACCTATCACTATCGCAACAAGAAAGGCAAAAATCCTCTCCAAAGTCCGTCTACCACTCCAAATCTCACATTAAATCTTACTCCGTACTACTAGTACGAGGCGGCAATTGATGAGACGAAATCCCTACACCTTTTCCCCGCTGGATTATGGATGCGTGTACTGTCCTTGCAATTAGCAGGCACCGCCACCACCCTGCTGTCCTGATTGCCTGGATAATACAGTACAGTGTTCTGCACGGGTACAAGTGTACAACTGTGGCCACCACCCTACCTACACACATGTGAGTCCCTTTTTGCATATGGCATGATGAACATCATCAGGTTTTACTATACTCTTTTTTTCTCGTTTCAGAGATGAGCCCCCACTGCCCCACATGCTCGTGGCGACCTCTTCACATGCGTGTCCGTGGGGTCTCCCGGGTCGGTCCCAGGTGGATCAGAGATATTTCGCCGTTTTTCCTCGTCCAAACGCGTGAATGCGTGATGTGTTTCAGTAGTAGCAGCACACGTTTTTTTGGGGTATCGTTTTCATACACTCGACGTGGTCGGTGTGTTTGCGAGCCGAAGATGGCGCAGTGATAAACGGCATGAGAATGGAATGGTTTCTCGATCTGGCCATGCTTGAGATAGGTATACTGCTCTTATACACGAGTGGAGGGATGTTAGCATTTTTAGCCTGTACACGCATTTACGCACTGATCTGCAACTTGCAGCCCAGCTCACGAAATAACGGTGGTATGATATATGCGCCGAAGGGCTTGGTATTTCTTTTAACAAAGAGCACAAGTTTTTCTAAAATCGTAGCAGATGCTGAATTTTTCTAAGGCCGCGTTTAGATGTGGTAAATTTTTTGTCAAAAATATCACATGAATGTTTAGACACATATTTAAAGTATTAAACATAGACTAATAATAAAACAAATTATATATTCGGATTGTACACTACGAGATGAATTTTTTGAGCATAATTAATTCTTCATTAGCATACATTGGTTACTATAGCACTTATGGCTAATCATGACGTAATTAGGCTCAAAAAATTTATCTCGCAGTGTATAGTCGGAATATGTAATTTATTTTATTATCAGTCTACGTTTATATACTTTAAATATATGTCCAAATATTGAGATATGATATTTTTTTGCAAAAAGTTTTTGAATCTAACCACACCCTAAATCGTTCAAGATGCTGAAATTTTCCACTTGATATTTTGCGTTCTTCCATGGCCACAAACTAGGACAGCCACACGCCGATACACCATACTCACCTTTCACCACAGTCCACAGTTCATTATTAAAAGGTCTTTTATACACTGTGCCGGCTACAGGAACGAGACGGATGTGCGACGCTGTCGCTGTGCCGTGACCTGACTAGCCGTTGGAGCAGGGGCATTTTCCTCGGTCACTCTTTACTGGTGGTGGCATCGGTCGCCGCGACAGGGCTGGCGAGCATAGCGCCGAGACGGAGCATGTCGAGGCGGTGGTGGGCGCCTGCCGCTCGTCACGCCACCCTGACCCACCACCCAGTCTCCCACCACAATAGCCACCGCTCGCACGAACCGTGTGCTCACGGCGCGGAAATTTATTGCGGCTGATAGAGCGCACCGCGCCACCGCCCCGGTGTTCATCGCACGGCTTCTCGTGGCACGGGATATGGTGGCGCCACCGTTTTGACATGTGTAACCGTCGGCTTTTGTTGCTTTGTGTCAAAGCAAACGGAAAAAAGAAAAGCCGCCAGGGCGCCGGGGCGGTGGTAGCAGCGTCACGGCAGCAATGAATGCTGCCACCCACGGCACGGTTTGTTTCTAGTTGATTTGTTGTGTGTGTGGGGTGCTTACGTTTGTGTGAGATTTAGGTGAGCACCGCAACAGATTGTGATCTGATTGTGGATTCATGGGTTCTGAAAGATCTGAAAATAGGGGTGAGCAGACAACGGATCGCAAGTCTTGTGGATATCTCTCACTGTCCTTTTTAAGCAGGAAAACTAACATTACTGAGAGGAGTATATACTATGTTCAGTTGTTGTTCGTATCAAGTAGTATCAGCCAAAAGAAGTTATAGTACAGTTGAGAGAAGCAAATGCGACAAATTAACAAACCTATAAACCTCAGTCCTTAAGTTAGGAGCACCAACAAAAATAGACGTGCCATCCGTGGAAAACAGATAAGATTTCATCACATCTCTGTTTCCTATCACGTCATAGTAACAAACTTCCACAAATGTTCCAAATCATCAACCATGAGCTTAGCACGACAGCAGCACGGGCTGGCTTCAGCAATGGGCTCTCTGTCCACAACAGGCCGGAGCGTCATGAAGCATTTGTCTTCATACGCGGATCACTTGTTGGCCCGTGAAATAACATGATCTGTTGTTCACTGCTTCAGATTTCAGAATGCCAAGCAGAGCAGCAGGCAATGTTCGTTCTGGTAGGCTATAAGATGTTTTCCGAAAAGCAAAAGGATAAATGGACCCTAGCTGAACATCCCAGGTGATAGCACATATAGACAGTGTAAATATAGTTATACTTCCCGCACATCTGTAATATGACAAATAACACAAGAAACAGTGAAAACTGAATGGCTAAGAGGTAAGAGCACATGAAAATTTTATAGCTTATCAGCACACTTGCACACTGCAGTCTTGTTCTTTTTATGTCACCATCTACTATCTGAATTATAATCCTGTACTGAAATTTGAGCTCCGGATTCCTTCGTATTATTCTCAAACTCTTCGTCTTGATTATTTGAGGGTCAATCATTCAACAAATTATCCAACTTGTCATGGACAAGGCTTGACAGTTCTTGGTGCTCCACCGATCATTTGCTACACCTTACCGTTGCTCACTGAATTTTTCCAGCTTTCCAACTAATGCTATAGTAGCCTTGTTATTCTGCAGGCTGGAATGAAGCACATGAATTCAGAATATCGACGCTCCTATCTGAAAAGTTCTTGAAGAATTTCCACATTGATATCTTCATGATGACAAAATCTCAATCAGATAGAGCAACAGGCAAACCTTGTGATCAGCACACCATTGGTATGAAAGAGTTTGATGATAAAAATCAAAAAACCTGTTTTGGAAGCAATTGGATCATCTCCAATCCCTGTTGATCAGAATGGAATGGATGCATTGCAATCCCCTCCTATGACCTATCCATACAAGCCTTGATTGGACCTCCACTCATCCTCCTTAGGACACACACATAAGCGAGAAATAAACTCTCAACATGCTGTACCAGCGCATCAAAATGTATGAACCCTGAAATTAGCGGTAAAATGTTTAGCAAACTAATGGAGTACCACCTCTGTCCCATGATATAAACGATTTTGGCTACCATTTGCATGGCCAATATCCCTTATATTATGGGACAGAGGGGGCAGTACACAAAAGTTAATAAAATGAAGAACTAAGCGCATAACATTTGGAACATTGACCTAATTTTAATGGCGTGCATTAAAACATATGACTGAAAATCAAGTGTTCATACTATTATAATATATGAATTATCAATCATACAAAGGTTCCTGAATCAGGATATTCATTTTCTCAACAAGAAAGTCAAGCACATCCTTCCTTCCTTCTTTCAAAAGCAGTTGCCTTAGCTTACCAAATGTTGAACCAGGAGGTCTGATGCCCTTCTCTATCATATCTTCAAGCAAAACACAAGCTTGGCTAACCTCACCCTTGTCACACAACCCATTGATCATCACAGAGAACGTGTGCATGGTTGGGAGAAACTGCTTCAATTTCATGTACTTCCATACCTTTAGTGCCATCTCTATTTTGTCATTGTCACAGAACATTTTTATAATGATGGTGTAAGTATCAGAGTCCGGTTGGCAACACTTAATCATACGGCGGAATACTTTGTATGCTTCATTATCCCTTCCAATGCTAATCAGATGGTTAAGGATGATGTTCCAGGTCCTTGAATTTGGAGTAATTCCATGGCCTTCCATATCATTTAGGACTCTAAAGGCATTCTCAAATTTTTTCGCTTTGCAGAAGGCAGTGACAAGTGCATTGTAGACAACAATATCCGGCACAACCCCATCCTTCTCCATATCCAAAAATGTTGCAACAGCATCCTCGATCCTCATCTCAACGCCATAAGTATGTACTAAGACACTGTATATGAAAGTTGTTGGTTGGCATCCTCTGGAGATCATGTCCCTCACCACATGGACAGCTTCCTCAACGCGTCCTGTTTTGCAGAGTGAGTCAACCATGATGCCATATGTAACAATGTCAGGCTCGCAACCAGCGTCAAGCATCTCAGTATAGACCTCTCGCATCTTTGGGAGATTGGGCGCTTTCCCCCAGCCCTCAAGCAAGATGCTATAGGTCTTGGCATCGGGACTGAACTGGCTATTCATCTTGTCAAAGATCTCCTGTGCTTTACGCACATTCTTGGACTTGCACAGAGCACCAAGCAGGCTGTTGAATGCAGCGAGGTTAGGGATCACGCCATACTTCTCCATGACATTGAAGGTGTAAACTGCCTCATCAACCTTCTGCGCCCGGGCATACTTCCTCATGATGATCCCAAATGTCTCGACATTGACCACGCCCTCCCGGCGCATGACAGCCACAACATCCCACATGAGCTGGTACTGGCGGATCTTGGCGAGGGACGCGACCACTGTGTGGTACGACCGGACGGTGTGCGCGCAGCCGCCGCGCTTCTGCCTTCGCGCCCACTCGAAGAACCGGTACGCGAGCATGCCGGCGTTGTCGAGGCGCTCCAGAACGCGCTCGGCGACGTCCGGCGTGATGCGGAAGCCACTGTGGTCGAGCTCGTGTTCGAGCGCAGAGGCCTTCCGGCAGGATATGATCAGCTTGCACAGGCTCCTGGTCGGATCTACGGTGTCCACCAGGGCGTCACCGCCACCTACCCCGCTGCTAAGCATTCTAACAAACACCTTGCGTGCACCCAACAAGGTGTAGCGAAAGACACCCATACCACTGTCCCGACGCCTAAGTAGTTAACCTTGCGGCCACCAATCCTTCCGCTGCACTGCCCACTCTGATCAGGTACTCTTAATTTTGGAGATCGAAGCGTCTCGTCTTGCGGCGCCGCCGCCAGCCAAGGTCGCCGGCGACTGGGGCGTGTGGAGAGCAGCCTCTGCGAACTAAAATATCTGAAGAGGGGAGAAAACCAAGTGCTGATAAGTTGGGCCTCCATGTCATGGATATAAAGCCCATGAAACTAAATGGGCCTAAAAGTCTTCCAGAAGGCCCAATTCTCGTAAGCCTAACGTGCCGTTTGGTTAGATCAACGCGAGGGCGAGAAGAGAGGAGGATTCGCATCCAAAATGGCGGCGCCGCCGGAGAGCAAGGCGGGGAAATCGCCGGAGGAGCTCCTGCTTGCGGCGGCGGAGTCCGGCGATTCGGAGGCCGTCACTGGACTCCTCGCCGAAGGCGCCGACGCCACCCACTTCGACGCCTCCGGCATGACCCCACTGATGCACGCGGCGGCGGGGGGCCACGCCGCCGTCGTGCGCCTCCTCCTCGACGCCGGCGCGCCGTGGAACGCGCTCTCCCCCTCTGGTGTCTCCGCGGGAGACCTCTCCTCCGACTCCGCCACCTACGACCTCCTACTCGACCACGCCCTCCGCTCCGAGCTCGTCCTCGGCACCGTCGCTCGCCGCCAAGCAGGCTCCGAGAACCCCTCCTCCGAGAGGGGAGCCGCCGCCGAGAGCTACCTCGATTCGAGGGTTTCGTTCAGCGAGGAGAGGGTGATGGACGCGGAGAGCAAGGCTGTGATGATGGAGTGGGAGCGGCCGCTGATGGAGGCGCACGCGCGGGCCGTGTGCTCCGCCGGCGGCGGTGGCAAGGTGCTCAACGTGGGATTCGGGATGGGGCTCGTGGACACGGCGATCCAGAGGTACGAGCCCGAGGAGCACACCATCGTCGAGGCCCATCCGGAGGTGTACGCCCGGATGCTCAAGCTCGGTTGGGGCGAGAAGAGGAACGTCAACGTCGTGTTCGGGCGGTGGCAGGACGTGCTCCCGCAGCTTGGCTCCTATGACGGTATAACGGAATTTTCGCCCTTTGTTTAAGTTCAGCATTGTTATATGTGAGCTCTGATCTTTGATTGCTCTGTGGACCTTTGGGGATATATAGTTGATGCTGTTCTACCGAATGATGGTGGTGTTATTAGGATACGTTGTACTGGTTATTAGGATATATAGTACATGGATGTTAGTTTTTTTTTTTAATTCCCGTCCATGAAAATGAATTAAGTAGATTATGTATGTAATATGTACGTAGGTACCGTATGTGGCAGATTGATCAAGTGCCCCACCTGGTAGACTATAGATGCAACGGGAAGGGGAGCAGATGGGGCACTACAGAGTTTTTTGGTCGATGCCCATCGTCATGTCATGCCTGACTTATCAATGTCAGCATCGACCAAAGGACTCGGCAGTGCCTCCATCTACTTCCTGCCGTTTCACCTACCAGTCTAGCAGGTGAGCCACTCGACCGATCGGCCACATACATACTTAATCTACTTAATTTACTTTTATGGAGATCTTTTTTAAAAAAAATAAAACTTACATGCATGCACTATACATCCTAATCTACTGGATGTTGGTCGTGGTCGGACGGTGGCAGGACGTGATCCCTCAGGCTGGCTCTTATGACAATATAATGAAAGCTTTCTCTTTTTCTTGAGTTCATTTGTAATGCGTGAGCTCGGAACCATTGCTTGGATTGCTCCTTTGGGCCTTTCGGCATATATTGTTGATTTTGTTCTGCAGAATTTTGTTGGTGTCATTAGGATAAGTTCTACAGGTTTAATCAAAATTTCATAGTCATGTCAGGGTTTATTTCCAAAGTAGCATTTCAATGATCTTTGGTTATAGGTTAGGAGTTGTACCTAGAGCAGCAATGTTCAAATGTGAGATCTACGAGCTGGTAGGATTCCTATGGAAATATGTTGTTTGTGTGCTATTACCTGGTAATTTTGCAAGTGTGATAGTGTGAATGTGCGTCTAGCGCAGTGGTAGAACCTCCAGTACAGAGGACGGCAAGCTGGCTCGAACCTGGGTTTCCCACAGAAAAAATCCCCATATGCCTTGGATGAAGTGTGCCTGGTCGCATGCCGCATTCGGGGAGATTTTTCTCGACTTAGGTCAATGCCGTGTGCCCTCTTAACCGGTTGGTCAAGTTTTTTTTTTAATTTTTATGCAAGTCTGATAGTTCTTTTAATTTAGTAGTGGTGCTTGTGCATTGTGGAGTGTCGGAGGTGTTAGTTAAGGTCTTTTTTTTTGCGGGGAAGGTCTTTTGTTTTGAATGGATTGCAAAGCCGATTTGTGCAGTAATTTTGTCTTGGTATTTTGTTTCTTAGTCAAGTTAGTTTTCCATCCGTTATAAATATATAGAGAGAATATATTATATGCCATTGAGTTTGTCACGGTTCAATGATTTGCCATTGACATTGTCACTCACTATAATATACCGACAACTTTACCAATTGTTCTACAATATGCCACTGGGTTAAGCATTTTTTTCAAAAATACCCAAAATACCCTTATAAACATATCAGGTTAATAAAAAATCTTGTATATGACAAAAAAGCATTTCAAAATTTTGTCCATAAGTAGATTATCCATCTATTTATACATACACAAAACTAGAAATACAAAAATCTTGTAGAATCAAAAAAATAGAAAATACTTTAGACAAATAGGTAAACTCATCGGTATATTGTAGGGAGTGACAATGTCAGTGGTAAATCTTTGAACTGAGGCAAACTCAGTGGCATAGAATAGATTCTCTCATAAATATAACGCTTGATATGACTGTTGTTGTTAAACTTTGAACCATCAATTTATTTTAGAATGCATTATCAACAATAGTATAATGTGAAATAACTTTCGAATACAAATCCAATGGTACCACTTGTATGCATCTAAACTTATATGTCCCTAGGCTAATTGTTAGTCAAGAGTTAAAAATTTTGAATCTTGATATACATGCAAACCTTATACCTATGAACAGAGGGAACCAAAACAAAATGTGTTTTTACTAGCTAAATAAATAGAAGTGCTCAAACTAAAAATGGAATTAAAAATTTTGTAATCAGGTGACTCTGTATTTAAGGATTGCTGGGAATATAATATTAGATAATTTGTTAGACCTCAGAACTTAGAACATGGACACATGGTAGATCTTTAGAGGGTAACCACCTGTCAATGGTCAAGTATTTACGTTTAGAATCATATACAGGCAAAAGGATTTTTTTTTTAATATTTTACTTCTAAACAAATTTACCATGTAAAAATTATATTTACTTCGATTCATAAATATTTCTTTCTGTAACTAAATAAATTTTGAAATGGGGCGTGGTCTTTTTAAATGAGTATATTTTCATCTTTTTAAGTATATACAATTGTGTTAGAATAACTATTAGCTGGTATTTCGGTTTCTGATAAAAGCTTGTGGTTCTGTTTGGATAATATAGTGATCTATTCAAAGTGGGTGAGTACCTATTATGGTTTCCTGGGAGAGAAATTTCTACTAGATGATATGAATGCATCTTTTCCTTTTTCCAATTGAGTGCATGCATCTTTTTGCATATTGTCTTTTCATACTTCTTTTTCATTAGCAAAAGTTGCTAATCCTGAAAGTTGTAAACCAAGACAGTTTGATTGTTCTTGGTACCCTTTATGGTAATTCATTGAACTGTGGGTTCTCAAAGTAATAACAGTGCCTCTGTACAATACAGTGTTTTCTATGTCAAACCATGTGCTGTTAACCATGTCTGACTCTGACCTGCACTCACACAAGCTTGCTTTCCTTGAACTTTTTTGACAACATCATAGTAACAAGATAGGAGCCTGTAAGTGACTGAAAGATTGCATTTACTACGTCAGCTGAAAGGAATCCAACTTGCTTATAGGATTTTCACCTTCTTTTGATTTTGTCCCAGCTCTCTGCAGCCGGTGATAAATGTGAACGTATACTCAATGAAAATACTTGCATTGGATAAATCAGTCGCTTTATCCATTGGTATCCAAAAATGTGTGTTCATATTTAGTATACCTCTGTCCCAAAATATAAGGGATTTTGTCTAGGTGCATCCCTAAAATTCCTTGTTTTTTGGGATGGAAGGAGTAGTTTATTACGAAACGGCACCTAATCGGCTGACAGGCATACCTTGTGGTGGCCCACTTTTAGTATTTTTGGGGAGTTTGATAAGCTATTAAACTTCTCGAATGATATTTATGTAAACCCTAGGCTATTTTATCCTATTTGTTTGATTGGTAAGTGAAACTGTGAAAGTAATTCTCCAATTGCTTAAGCTATAGGGACATTCATTGTCATTTGTCAAACACTCAAACGCCCAAATCTGGTCTAACGCCTTTTGATTCCTATGATCTGCAGGTATATTTTTTGATACATATGGAGAATACTACGAGGACATGAGAGAATTTCATCAACATCTTCCTAAGCTACTGAAACCTGGAGGAATCTATTCATATTTCAATGGCCTCTGTGGTGATAATGCCTTCTTCCATGTAGTGTATTGCCAGCTTGTCGCACTAGAGTTGGCAAATCTTGGCTACTCTACCCAGTTCATCCCACTCCCAGTCAAAGATTGTCTATCAGAGGAAATATGGGAGGGAGTGAAGCAAAAATACTGGCAACTGGATACATACCATCTCCCTGTATGCCAAGCAGAATCAGAACCTGAGCAATAGGCCCATGGATGAATTGGTCAGCCAATTGTGCTAGCGTCAATGCCTGGTTGCTTGGCTGCTGCTACGTTTGTTCAAGCATGCTTCTGAGGAACAAACACCCTCTCCGGAGCAGGAACTTTCATTGGGCATATGACGTTACCACTTACCACTGCTGTCTTAGTGCTATTATTCTACTCCAGTTGTAGATCAGATGCTTATCGGTTGTGGCCTTTAGCCGATAAAGAGAACTCCACTGAAAATTGTTTTCTTGGCTGCGATGTTAAATCAGAGTTGTTAAAGTCGCTCATGCTGCTTGTTTTCTTCTTCCGAGTCGTGCATGTCGTTATTCTGGAAGCCTGGAACAACACCCCCACCGTGTATCTACGAGTACTTTCTACAAGTCGTCTACGGCATGTTGCCAATAATCTTTCCAATTTTCTCTTGTTCTGGACGCGTTCTTTTTCTGCAGCAACGACCCTGCAAGTTCGTTACATTCCTTTGACTCGTGAGCCGCGACTGGCACACTACTGTCGGGAGCGACACGGAATAGTACCACCCCTCCCGTGACACACTGATTTTACTGTGTGATAATTCCAGGACTTTTTCTAAAAACGTCACTCTCCATGGAAAAAAAAGTGCTACCACTACGAGCACCACCCAATTAGTCACTTGCTTAGCCCAGAGAGTATCCGTGTCCGCTTCAGTCGGGTTCGTTGAACACTGCCACTACTTGCAAATCTGATCGTGAAATCGTACTTTCGCTGCGCACTTCGCTATGAATCGCAACCCAACTTGCTCACTGCCGCTTCTGCCGGTTTTATCCAGAACGCGATGTGAATTCGCCGGCGAAACTGGGCGGCGTCACGGGCGGCGAGGCGACGTCAGCGTCGATGTGAGGCGTTCGACCGACGTCGCAGTTGGCAGCAAGCGAGCGAGCGTTTTTTTTTTTTTTTTTGCCGCTTTGGCTTTCTGGAAGCATCGGCAAGCTGACAGCTGTCCTGTGCAGGGGCTGTGCACGTAAATATCTGCCGCCACTGGCGTGGCTGCCTATCAGGCGGCGCGAAGTCTACTTATCATCATACAGCTGTTCGGCCATTAATAAAGGAAGAAAACCACTGCTCTGCTCCGGAAGTTAAGGCTAGTGGAGCAAGTGTTTTGCAAGTATTCCCGTGTACTAGTATGGGAGTATATCCATTGGAAATGAGCTGAATATTTACTTATTCTTAAGAGTAATTCACTTATCAGAATGTGTCAATGTAATTCATCATCATTTATTTTCAGCTGCAACTTGCTTATCATTCTACTACTACTTGCAAAGCTAACTGTGGTTATTATAACTTCCCTTTCACGGAGCAAGGAGATCAGTATTAGCTTTTCTACGTTTAATTAAAATATTCTTAGCAATATATCCATGCAAACGATGTGTCAGTGTGTCACCGCTATCTTTAAGATTACTTTGCCACCTAGCCATATCTGTATTGCTGTTGTGTATACCCAAATACTCTGTATATTATACGTTAGAGTAGTGACAATAACAAAAGGAAAATACATAAAGCGGCAACCACCTACTTATCACCCAACTACAAGGCCACCTGTCTGAAACCAACAATTTTCTAAATACGAATCCAACGGCAATATTCAAAAACCTAAGAACGGCAAGTCAAAATCGCCCCAATCCTATAAAGCGACACATCACAGGATAACCACCGTAGACTCCTCCCGTCTTCCTTCCTTCCTTTCCCTTCACCCCTTTTCCACTCATCCTCCTTCCCTTCTTCTTTCTCACGCGCTTTCCCCACGCTTCGTGTACATAACCTAACTCCCTTCTCTTCTCCTCCTCCTCTCCTCTCCAAATCGAAATCCCGATTCCATTTTTTTCCCCAATTCAGCCCACGGAATTTGACGCGCGGCAGTAGGAGGAGAAGATGTTGAGGGCGGTGGCGAGATGCTGCGGGCACTGGCCGCCGGGGGCGGCGGCGGCGGACGGGATGCTGTGGCAGACGGAGCTGCGGCCGCACGCGGCGGGGGAGTTCTCGATGGCGGCGGCGCAGGCGAACCTGGCCATGGAGGACCAGGCGCAGGTGCTCGCTTCACCGGCGACCACGCTCGTCGGCGTCTATGATGGCCATGGCGGCGCCGACGCCTCCCGCTTCCTCCGCTCCCGTCTCTTCCCCCACATCCAACGTACGTATCATCCCATCCTCTTCGATCCCCTCTCAATTTGATGTTTCTGCATGCGGCGACTGCTGATTTTGATCGATCGTTGATGGCAGGATTCGAGAAGGAGCAAGGGGGGATGAGCACGGAGGTGATCCGGAGGGCGTTCGGCGCGGCGGAAGAGGAATTTCTGCAGCAGGTGAAGAATGAGTGGCGGCAGCGGCCGCGGATGGCGGCGGTGGGTTCATGCTGCCTCCTCGGGGCTATCTCCGGGGAGACGCTCTACGTGGCCAACCTCGGCGACTCCCGCGCCGTGCTCGGGCGCCGTGTGGCCGGGGGCGGGGTCGCCGTCGCCGAGCGGCTCACCGACGAGCATAACGCGGCCTCCGATGAGGTCCGGCGGGAGCTCGCCTCGCTCAACCCGGACGATGAGCAGATCGTGGTGCACACCCGGGGCGCGTGGAGGGTGAAGGGGATCATTCAGGTGAGAGTTTGATGAGAAAAATTACTCCTACTTCCCTTCACTAAATTAGTTATGATGCATATATGCGATGATTTGGTGGTGAATATTGCTGTTCGTTGATAAATACTGCACTTTTTGTGGTAGAATGATTTTGGTTATATGATGTATCAGAGCTTCAGATGAATTTCATCAGAAATTCCTAAACTTACTTGCTAAAGGAGTTAAAATATATTGCTCCTTTCTGTTAATTACTCAACCTTTGGTCGCTACCTTGATTGGTGCAGTTTAGGTTCTGTGTCAGACTAATTGTTTCATTGTTTTTGTCTTTGAGATCTTGCTTTGTAGATTTCACAACCTAAAAGTCAGTCTGCACGTTTCCTTGAACTTGGGTCTTGGACCAGTTCATGCGGTTTGTTTAGAAGATGCTGTGAGCCTGCGACTACTATTTTGTCATTGTTTTAGAATGAATTCAGAAATGACAAGTTTCAGTGTTTTTGTTTCACAATTTGTAGTGACAACTATATGATTGCGTAGTATGACAGCTACTGTTATGTATCATAGCAGAATTAAGGAAAAATGACATGTTTTAGTGTTTTGTTTTTCAATTTATAGTGGCAAGTGTTCAAGTATGACAGCTACTCTGATTGTATCTTAATAGAATTAATGAACCTGAACGTGATTCGATCCTTTGGTCCACTTATCTAATTATCATTTTTTTTTTGCGAGAGACTTGTCTAATTATCTTAAGAAAACATTAAATTTTTATTCTGAAGTTCCTCTCATCGTAACAAATTACAGACATGGTCTAACATTTGACCCTTCTATTTTCAGGTCACAAGATCTATCGGTGATGTTTACTTGAAGAAACAAGAGTACAGCATGGATCCCTTGTTTAGGAGTATTGGTTCCCCTATTCCTTTGAAGCGGCCAGCTCTTAGCGCAGAACCTTCAATCCAAGTTTGTAAGCTGAAACCAAATGATCTATTTCTAATATTTGCTTCAGATGGTCTCTGGGAGCATCTCAGCGATGATGCTGCGGTGCAAATTGTCTTCAAGAATCCAAGAACAGTAAGTTCAGATAACATCAATAGTATTTGATCATGTCATTCGCCGGGATAATTCTCCATGTATGAATACTGAATCACAAAATGAGATAACATCAAGATCATGTGAATATTCATGCAGGGAATAGCAAACAGGCTGGTAAAGGCTGCCTTGAAGGAAGCCACGAGGAAGAGGGAGGTCAGCTTCCGTGATCTGAAGACGATAGAGAAGGGAGTGAGGCGCCATTTCCACGACGACATTAGCGTCATCGTCGTCTACCTTGACCGCCACCGTGGTCGCCGTCACACAAGGGTCGTCGACTCAAGCATCAACTGCACCAGCGCCCCCGTCGACATTTACTCCTCCAACTCCGGCCGATCCGTGGTGACTCCGCAAGCTCAACGGGGCTGGTAGAAGAAGACTGGGACGCCTACCTGCAAAAAAGGGGCAAGACCGTTTCTGGTTAATTTAGTAGTAAAACAAAACGGTAGAGGTGATGATCAGTAAACACTAGCTGCAGTGGCATCATCGGAAGAACGCGGGAATGTACATAAATAGTGTCGGCGCGTGGCATTTTGAAGTGGGAGAAAATCATATGTTTTTTTTCCCTTTTTGGGCTAATTTAATTGCATAGATTATTTTGTTGTTCTTCTTCAGTTTCTATTTCTGCTGAACCAGCATTTAACTGTTGACCGTGAATTCCCGCGTTTGGTGTGGGCAAGTTAATGTAGCGGTATCGTACTTGTAACTTCGTGAGATTGTTAACTGGAGTACAAAATGAAGCGTAGTGGACGGCATACATACAAACTGAAATTTGCATACACATGGAATTTTTTTCTTCTAATACAAAACTAAAACTACTATTAGTACTTTTATATGGATAAACGAAAAGTGGGCAATTGTAATGAATAATAGTGCGCTGCGCATTATTATAAGTAATTTAACTCACACCTTTAGTTTTCCGAAAATATAAACTGAATGGAAAGGAGTGACAATTGACAAAGTCGTCCAACATTACGGTGACTGGAGGACTGGGATAGTGGGACTGGAGGCTAACACTGCCGCCGTTCTAGCTAAGAAAGCGGTTTACATATTACCGCCTTCTAACTATGAAAGCGAAGACGTCTCTCCCGTCTGCAAAACCTCAGAAAACCCTCCTTTCCCCAAGTCATTATCCAAACCAAACCCAAAGCTTCCCCTCCTACAACGCAGCAGTTCAAGACACCGACCAAAAATGGCGTCCGCCTCCATGCTCACCGCCGCGTCGCTGTCCTTCTCCCCGCTCGGGGCCCTCGGCGCGTCCCGCCCCGCCGCCTCCTTCGCTCCGCCGCGTCGCTCCGCCCGCGTAGCCGTCACTGCGGCGGCTGCGGCGTCCAACTCCCCGGCCGCTGCGGCCCCGAAGAAGAGGGCGGCGACCGGGCTGACAAAGCCCCGGCCCGTGTCTCCGGCGCTTCAGGCGGTGGTGGGAGCCTCGGAAATCCCCCGCACCGAGGCCCTCAAGCGCCTCTGGGCCTACATCAAGCAGCACAACCTCCAGGTCTGCGAGCAAACCCCTAACCCTATTTTTTCCATGTTCAGTTTGTTTGTTTGTGTGATTGTAATAGACTTGAGTGTGATGGATGAAGCGGAGAAATCGCAACTAATATGAAAACTTGCGCTTTTTATTGCATAGAGCATGAACAGATCTGTTTTTTTTTTTGGGTGGGATCGAATAAGTAGATAGTATCAGGTGAAAAATGTGCTGGGTGTTAAAACGTGTAAATTATGTTGCAGCTGCTAATTGGATGTGTTGCAGGCAGTGGTTGGAAATGTTGCGCACATTGAAATGCAATGGTGCACCATTGCTGTTTCTCGTTGCGTCCAATGTGCATATGATGCTTACACATTTCCTAGCACGCTGCACACTGTCAGCGCTTAGCTCATTTTCACCGGGTATGCCACCTTGAATAGAAAAATGTAGCGATGCATTGTACAGCATTAGTCAGTAGCTACTGCAGCACTTTTCCCTGTTTCCATGCTAATAAATTGGTATTGACACTTACTGTTGAATGATTCTAGTGGAAATAAACGAGGAGCTTGTATGCCACATGTTGTTCATACCCCACATTGTCTTCTTGTGATGGATGGAGAGTTTGCCTTGCTATACTGTCTGATTATATTGCAAGCTGGTGTGCACGGTACTAAATACCATGGTATAATTGTAGAGTTTGTGATGTTTTAATCATGGATATTCTATAGCAGTCAGTACTAAGTAGGCTGCATGGCAGTTGTGAGGTGCTGCTGTGATTCACTGCTAACTGGTGTAAAAAATATTATGATTCAACTGTAATTTCCCTTTTGCAGATGTTGTACTGCTACATTTTCCTGCATTGTTTATTGGCTGGTAAATCATGTTCATCCAAATTTATATTACGTTTGTTGTAGTGTTTGATTGATTTCATGATCATGAATTGGCCCAGCCACTGTCTAGTACGCTCCCAGAGATTAGTATCTCCGGCCCAATCAGTGCCTAGTATGAAGTTACGGTTAGGGGCTTGGAAAGACAGCAGTGAGGTCCCTTCCCTCACCAAGTCACCATAGATTGCTTGTGTCCCAAATGTGGTAGTAAATTTGGCAAATGCTTGTACACATAACTTTGTCGTCATTGCTTTTCCCAAATGTCCTAGTTAATACCAGTATTGGCATGCCATTTAGTTTGCTTTTGTCCTTATGTTGCTGGATTAACAATTTCCCCCTTGCTTCCAGGATCCTGCCGACAAGAAGGTGATCGTGTGTGATGAGAAGCTGAAGATCCTGTTTGGCCAAGAGCGCGTGGGATTCCTTGAGGTCGCCAAGCTTCTGAACCCGCACTTTGTGAAGTGACTGTCCTCTTCAGTGGAGTTGAGTTAGCTTAGATGGTTTCTTGTGATCTTGAAGGTTCGTAGGTTGGTTTTGTTGGTCTGAGTTAGCTCGACTTCGTAGGTTTACCTAGCTCTCTGGAGACAATGTTATTGTCCCTCTGGCAGTAGTAACACTAGTACCTACCTGCTTAGCAACTTTAAGCACTTATGCATGTCTATGTATTAACAAGTGGTGATATGTTCTGGGATCTAAGTGTTCCAAGCTCACCCCACTTCAAATGTTGACGCATATATGCTTTGCCTTCTGCCTTCCAGTGCTATGTTTGGGAAATCCCATAGCAGCTTGCTTTGCTAATGCAGTATCCATGTGCATGTATATGTTTCATGTTTATATCTCTACATTGCGTTGCGGAATGCCAACGGCATGCCTGTAGGATTGGAATGCGTTCCATCAGGAATCTTGGTTTCGCGGAAATGGTGAACTAGTATCAAGTATCAACCTGAGCTAAGCTTCGTTTTCCAGACTGTGCAACCTGGTCGAGTCGACCCAATCAGGCCAATTCAGACTTTAACTGCGATGCCTATTCATTGTTCGGGCTGCCAAGGGCATTGGGCCCAATCTGACGTAGGCGTTGAGACGTTGACAATTCAAAAGGGTGTACTAGTACTTGTTCTGGTGTACACCCTTGAATACCATAAAGTACTTGTCCACCCTTGAATACGGTACAGCGGCTTTCTATTTTCCTTTTCGAAGAACGGTACAAGGGTGGCAGGACCAGTTCAGAACACCAACCTGTACGGAGGCGGGAGATCATCACAAAATCGGTTATCACGAGCTCCTATCCACCAAGTTGGCCTTTCGAGGCAGGCTACTTATTTCGGCACACGATTCCAGCCCATTCCTCGTAGAAACACACCTGCTCGCTCGGCTAGTAGCACTCACCAAACTCTTGTAACCCCAAAGAAGTTTCTCATGTGTGGAAACCGCGGATACCCCGAAAGAGATTTCTGGAAAACCGCGGACCAGCTCGCGCGCGCGCGCGCAGTCGCGCACCGGCCGCGGCGCTATGTCTCCTGGCCTCCCACACGTCTCGGCTGCTACGACTAGGGAAGGCGACGACGAGGGAAACCGCGTGGTCGTCTCGCCTCGTCGCCCACCGCGCGTTCGGCACGCGGATCCCACTCCCACACCGCGCGCGCGCGCGAAAAAAACCCTTGCGTCCCGCGACCGTCCTCCGGGCCTCGTCACGCTGCCAAACAGCCAAAGCAGACGCGCCCGTGCCTCCCATTCCATGCCCCCGGGTCCATCCGCGCTCCAGCCCCGGCCGAACAACAGAAACAGACACTGTCACTGTCACTCTGTGACTGACCCTGCCCATTCCAGGATCAAGACAAACCGCTGTCAAAGTCGGTAAAAAACGGTGAATCAAGCAAGACAAGCTATACCAATCATCATCTACGGTTTGAGTTAAACCGGCCAAAACCGGCGAGAGCAAAATAGTCTTGCAGAACTTAACCCCGCTGCCAAAGGGCAAGCTCATTTCCTGTTGCAAAATGACTACGGCGGTTTCACCGGTTGGTTTCCTTTGACCCGTATTGAACAGCCCTATAATCATGCATGCCTTTGATGTTGTACCGGGTGTATCTTGGCCGACCTTATCCTGCAAAGAACATGCTTAACAAACGAGGTCGCCTACTTGCCTTGTAAGAACAGCATCAACTTTGCTCTCATCTTCTTTATTACCCATACTCATCACTGCCTGATCTGGCGCCTCCTACTCGCCACGCCCAAATCTACGAGCTATGCTAGTGGAGTGGAGCCATGGAGCAAGAAAAGTAAATTCTTGAACTTTCGATGCTTTGATTAGATATAGGTACGCGTCGGCAGCAGGCCAGCTAGCGCACAGTACTTGCTTGCTGTGTGCTGACACCTCCAAACATTTGCACGGCTACATGGAAGCAGTCCGGCAAACGCAAGCCACACGAGAACAGAACACTTTTCTAGCAAGCTCAGCTCGATATCCCGGCAGGCGGTCGTAGTCGTACTCCACACTTGGGCATTGATGAGCCATGATGAACTGCCGGTCCCCCCACTCGAGCACCGCCCTGTGCTCTGCTCACCGGAGCCGGCCGTTTCTTTTACACTGTCTGCGTACACGGCCGGCCACTAGCCTCTTCAAGCAGATATCGCCTTCATTTTAGTATGCAAACACATAAATTATTACTGTATATATCTAAGCGCAATGTTAAACATCACTACCACTTGGGATTAGCAGCAAGCTTACTAGTGCCTAGCTGAGCTAATTTAGGAAGTAAAAATTGACAGGACGAATGGCTATGTTGGGCATGTGAGCTTAGAAACAGTAGTGTGGGCACACCTAAGCTAATGACTTCTCTTAAAGGGAGATCTGCCTTTTGGATTGTTGGATGCCAGCTCACAGCTTATCAGTACATCACCATGCCCTGTGCTCTCTCTAGGGGTGCTATCCGGTGTTATCCGGTTATTCCACAGGCCACAAGGAACAAATTAAGCAGCTGCTTCTCTCTTTTTTTTCTTCAGAAAAAAGGGGAGCAAGTTAGCTAACACTACACCCCAACCCAAAGCAAAAGAACCCAATGCTAGCTTAGACCCCAACTACCTCTGCTAGCTAGCTATCCAAAGTTACAAACCACTGAATCCTGAGTACATACAACCACTGCTCCTATAAATCCCCCCAAAACCTCAGTTACCAACTCACCCTCTCCACAACACCCCCCACTCTGAAGCAGCTGCTTTGTTAGATTCAGCATTCTTAAGCACAATGAAGCTCAACACCACCACCACCACCCTGGCTCTCCTCCTGCTGCTGCTCTTGGCCTCCTCATTCCTTCAAGTTTCAATGGCTGGATCAGGTTAGTTCACAGCTACATTCTACATATCCATTCTTTGCAAAATATGTACCGATTTCTTGCTTGCTGAACTTATGTTTTTTTGCTAGATTTCTGTGATGGCAAGTGCAAGGTGAGGTGCTCGAAGGCGAGCAGGCACGACGACTGCCTCAAGTACTGCGGCGTGTGCTGCGCCACCTGCAGCTGCGTGCCGTCGGGGACGGCCGGCAACAAGGACGAGTGCCCCTGCTACCGCGACATGACCACCGGCCATGGCGCTCGCAAGAGGCCCAAGTGCCCATGATCTGTTTTACCCAATTTTACCATCCATCCATCCGTCCATGCCACAAGATGCTTAATTAGCCATCCGTAGTTACATGCTCATCATCGAGTTAGTACATATGTATGCATGTTTTCCATGATCGATCATGTATATCAACCAACCCTCATGCATGTGTGTTTGCGTGAGGATCGACTCTGAGTTATCCATCTGATAAGTTCTTGGTTTTCTTTTTATTTTATTTTCACAGCTAGTTACTGTATGTATGTACATGAGAATATGGCATCGGATATGTAATGTATACATGCCTGGTGATAATAATGTGCTGTGTATGTGATGTAATAAAGTGGTGGCTTAATTGGAGTACGTACTTAGCTGCATGGTTTCAGTTTAGTGAGCCCAAATGTTTGCTGATTAGCATGCAGGTTTTGGGTGAGTATGATTTCAGTCATGCGATTGCGATGGGTGTCGGTGCAAATGAGCTGGGCTGGCCTACTCAAGTCGCTTTCAGTTACTCCTGAAACTAGTGCAAACTGAATGTGACGCATCGACGATTTTTTTTGGCTCGTCACCCAGCCCCCACTCGATTGTCAATTATTCATCGAGATGAAGCCTTTGCTGAGTTTGTTGCAATTATTCCAAGTTGCAGTGATGAGCACTGGATCCAATACCTTTGCTGAGCTCAGAGTGAAAATCTGTGGAATCCAGCGATAAATTGGTCTCATCGTCCTTGCCAGTTTCTAGAATTTACTGTCAATCATCAGCAAGATTTTGTGATCCATTTTCTCAGCTCCTCACATCGAACAGTGTTAAAATATTACACAGATAGTTAAAGCACAATGTATGCTTGAGAGAAGTAGAGAACCAAACATCAATTTTTGGCAATTTGGTTGCCAGGTTTGCCACGGTTTGGACCATTGGTCAAATATGGCAGAGAACGCTTGCCCAAATGAACCTGTACATCGTTCCAGGTCCTAACTGAGTCTTTTGTTACTTTGGCTGCGTTTAGTTGAAGTAAAAAATTTGGCCAAAAATATTACATCAATGTTTGAACACATATTTAAAGTATTAAACGTACACTAATAACAAAACAAAATACATATTCGGATTATACACTGCGAGACGAATCTTTTGAGTCTAATTATGTCATGATTAGCTATAAGTACTACAGTAACCAACATGTGCTAATGACGAATTAATTAGGCTCAAAAGATTCGTCTCGCAGTGTACAGTCTGAATATGTAACTTATTTTGTTATTAATCTACGTTAAATACTTTAAATATGTATTAAAAATTGATGTGATATTAGTTTGATGTTTCTGAAGTTCAAAGTTTAGGAACCAAACACGGCCTTTGTTAAAAGATTGCTAATTGCACCCGAAAACAAATACCATCTCTAGATGGTTGCAGATAATAATTCTATCTACTACAGTATACTATTGCAAGATGCAGGTTAACGTGTATTGTACACAAAAAGGTGCAAAATTTCGAGGCGGATACTGTTGGCCTCACGAGCTAGAGTTGCTGTCTGTTTCTAACAAAGGATGCAAACAGGATACAGGCAAGGCCAAAGCACATGCACTCACCTTCTTGTGCAACCTATTTTAGCAGTTGAGGAAAAAGATGACCTTTCAGTGCCATCCGTGTATGTAAAGCTACGCTGCAAAGAACAGGACAAATCACTAAAAATCACTGTAGTAGTTGCACAAATTCCCTATCTATCAATAATGAAGGTAAATTCCAATACAGCAACATCGCGGACCATGCAACCACAAAAAGACCAGTGGACAGTAGTGTTTTGTGCTAGCTGTCTGCTTTCAATAAAAACTGCACCAGAAACTTCAGGCTTGGAGCTGTTTCTCAGGGCTTTACTAGTTCAGGTTTACATCAGGCCCTGGTTGCCTCAAAGCAAATCTGGTCGGTCCCTTCGCCCTCCATTGTCCACAAAAATTAAATAAGCCAGAATGTACAGAAAAATTAAAGCCTAAGCACTAAAGATAAATAAAGTAAATTTAGACAATAAAGAACATAGCGCAGAACATGGGCGACCACACTCCATTTACCAATTTCCGATTTCTTCTGCACTTGTGTGTGCAAAAGATAGCACAAACTCGTTTTACAATTATTTCACTAGAAATATAGATTACAAAAGATGATGACCAAAATTGACCTCAAAACTAACCAGAGTACATCCGTTCAAGCAAATGACTAGCAAAGAGGACCAAGGAGAGAGAATACAAAAAGGATATCACTTGAGTAGCATTTCAGCAATCTGCACAGCATTGAGTGCAGCACCTTTACGTATTTGATCTCCACAAACAAATATGTCCAACCTGTAATTGTAAATCTAGTTAGTTTCCAGTATGAAGATCCATGCTGCTAATTGCTACCCAAACAATGCTTAAAAACAGATGTTTATCATCATAAATCCATCAATTGAATTCATTAAACACAATTATACCCTTTGTTATCATCTTGTGACAAGTCTTGACGAATTCTACCCACTGCTACATCATCCTTATCCGATACCTGAAAAATCATGAGTTACTTCTCAGATGCAAAATTCATGTCCACCATGTTCTAAAGAACACAGAAACTTAATGTAGTACACATGATGATTATATATAACAGTATCTGCCAGCTGAGAAACAAATAGCAGGTACCTTCTGTACTTTCTAGCATAAGTTGCTCATGAGAAGAAAAATCAATTACCTCAAGAGGTGTGGGGAAGCGGTTGGAAGCACGGTCATCAATAATGGTAACACCTTCAGCTGCCCTCAAGATTTCTCTTGCAGTATCCTTCAGAGATATGCAAGCAATTTCAGAATTTGAACTCTGTGGCGTGACCATGATAATTGCCAGCAAAATCATTGACTAATCAACTGGATTCTACTGTCCTTGGCATGGAGGAATACAGGCCAATCAAATATAGAAAAAGCTAAAGATCACACATTTTGTTCCCACCTTTCCCATCTAACGAATTACACAATAGAAAATTTTTACCACAAGATGACGCTTATCAAGTTTTGCATCCTCAGTAAAATCAAATGACCAAACTACTGATTGCTGACAAAGGGGATATTCTGCAAAGTAAGGAATAATCCAATATATTCCAATTAGGGTTATAGGACTACCAACAAGAGAAAACAATATGGACCTGATAAACATATTGATACCCAACCGAACTAGGTTATAGAATTACCGCAAGCAGAAAGAACTTCATGCTAACCAGCATTTGTCATGAAGAAATATTTTATGCTAACCTCATCAAGTGGCTTTTCAAACTGTAGATTCACACTTTCAGCATGTGCACGCATCACAGGAACTCTTATGCAGGTCGCAGTTACCTTCACATCATTGTCATTCTAAGAAATGAAGGGCATACAGTTAGGATGGAATTTATGTTTGCTTAAAGTAAAAAAGAAAAGTTTGATGGGGGTTAATGCAAAGACTTCCCGGACATTGATTGGACTTTCACTTACCCAGATTTTTCTGGTCTCCTTTACCATTTTCATCTCCTCCTCATTGTACCCATTTTCAAGAATTGGTGCATTATGTGAAAAAATATTAAAAGCATACTGCACAAGGCAAAGCAAATTTAGCATGAAGGATTAACAGGAAACAATTTGGCACTCCTCAGGGCTATATAGAGTTCCTATAACCTGCTGACTGAAAATGTTGCATGTTGGCGCCTTCCCTGCCAAGACCTGAATAAAGTGTAAAACAGCAATCATGTACTGAACTAGCACCACAACTGGAAAAGGGAAACATAATAGGAAAACATGTTACCTCTTGAGTTTGAAGCTTGAGTTCTTCCATGGCCGCGGCCCCGGCACCACTTGCTGCTTGGTAAGTGCTGACAACCATCCTTAACACCTGCCACACTGATAATCATCAATTTGTTGTTTGACCCATTAATGCACCAAACAATCAAACTTTCGCACATTAAACAGGCTTTGCAGCACACGTTCCCAAGCAGAAATAAGCATATTTCAGAAATATTCAATTTTCCTGCAAACTAAGAACTTATCAAACAACAGGGTAGAAATAAGAACAATAACCGATATGGATCCGCCAATCAGTATTAAGGATATGGCCAAATTTCATATTTGGAAAGATATAATAGTTCAAAAATAACATCAACAGATGGGAATACTAAATTTTTTCATCTGCCATGCAGAAGCATGATGAATGCATATAATTGTTCGTTCAAACTGCTTTGTAATGGAAGATTCACAAAGCTAACCACATTGTTCTAGAAATAAAGTGGCTGTTATGTGTGATCAAACTGCTGACCAAGATTCCCCTTTCAAATGAACACGAACTTGATTCCGGTGCACAAATTTAAGATTTCACATACTGTTTTTTTTTCCTTTCGAAAGTGGTGTCTTTCTTTGGCTTCAGACATCAATTGCAAAAAAAGATCAAAGGGTGAGATCACTTTTCCTACACGCACGTGGAATTACATACTTTTCATTGGCCTAAGGTATAAAGGTAGCACGTTCTAGAAATTACACAGTTCATTTCTGATTTGAAGGCACCACACTTCTGCTGATTTCTCATGGCAACAAAGGTAGGTCGGAGATACCTTGGCGTGGCGATGCAGAGGTGTTGCTGCCATAAGACAGATGATAGTAGAACAATTCGGGTTTGCCACAATAGCCCCCTGTCCCAACCGAACATGCGCCATAGCCTCAGGATTAACCTCCGGGATCACAAGCGGCACATCAGGATCCATCCTAAAGGCAGAACTATTATCCACGACAACGGCGCCACTGGCCACGGCCGCGGGCGCGTATGCGCGGCTGACCCCGCCGCCGGCGCTGAAGAGCGCGATGTCCACCCCGTCGAACGCGCCCGGCGCGGCGAGGTTCTCGACGGTGTACTCCCGGCCCTCGAAGGGGAGGCGCTTCCCGGCCGAGCGCTCGCTGGCGAGGAGGCGGAGGCTCCGGTAGGGGAAGTCCCGGGAGGAGATCACGCTGAGGAATTCCTGCCCCACTGCTCCCGTCGCCCCCACGATTGCCACCGACGGGCCGTCCTCCCGCAGCGCCATCCGCACGGTGGACGGCGCGCGCCGCCCGCGCGTGCCCGGGGCGGAGGCGCCGGTGAGGTAGGGCCGGTGGGTGACGGCGGCGGTGGCTTGCATTGCGGCGGCGGCGGCGAGGGGAGGCGTGCGGCGCTAGGGTTTTAGGAGTTTGGGGGGAATGGAGGATTGGGTATTTGGGTGGGGTTTTGTTAATTTGTGCGCGGAGTGGAGTGGAATGGAGTGATGTGGGAGGCGGCGCGCGCTGGCTGTCTGGCGGATTCGGCCCACGGATAGCTGAGAGTAGGAGGCAAGATTTGGTACTTGGCGGCCGGCGGCCGCTGCAAAAGTTGCAGAATTCAGTGGCCGCCGTCAAAACAATGTTTGCCTTTGCTTGCAACTTGCATTATGATGGCGGAGTGCGCCGTGCGAAATGTTTAACTTAAGGTGAATCAAGACGTGTTTGCTTTCCCTTCTCAGAACGGGCCCCCAAGACGGCTAGCATCAGCAGATTGGTCGGGCCTGTAGTAAGCCAGTGATTGATCAAGTCAAGAACGGAGGAAGAACTACAAGAACAAGCACATCAACGCTATTACGTAAAAAAGACGAGGTACATTTCTCACACATAATTATTTCCCTTTCTTTTATAATAAAATTAATTCCGAAAGTTTGTAGAGTTTACAACCACGGATTGTAATTTTTGTCTTGATTAAAAAAAAGACGACTAATTAATAAAACCACCATCAAACAGGCACAAGAGTTAGTTAGAATGCACATAGTCATTGTTTGCTACCAACGTCTTATAAATTGTATGTAGTACATATTTTTGTCAAATCAAAAAAATTAAAAACCCGATCCCACAAGGTCACCGCATCACGGATAAACCTCTTTATTAAAATAAAGTACCCAACCAGACCCACAACAATGTCATCCTGAACAAGTTAAGACAAAGAAAAAGACAAGATTGGTGTCAAGAATAGCAGACCAGACCTTGGGCCCGTTCTTTTAAGCTAATTTAGTTGGATTATTTTGCACACGCAAAACAAGAAGTAACATTAGTGGATGATTAATTGAGTATTAACTATTTTAAATTTAAAAAATAGATTTATTTGATTTTTTAAAGAAACTTCTCTATAAAACATTTTTTCAAATAATAACCGGTTTAGCGGCTTGGAAAGCGTGCCCGCAATAATCCGGAGAGGATTTTTTGCAACTATGCTGAAAAGAAGTGGGCCTTGAGTATCGTCGCAGCCGTCCAGACGCCGCCACCACCATTCCTAGAATGGTAAACATAGTCGATTTACTGCACAGCCAACATCAACGCCAGGAGCCACTCTGCCTCGTAAGCACGGTCACAGCAACCTCTCGCTTCTCACTATCACGACATCCATCAGAGACCACGTCGCCATATTGAAACAAAACAAAACACGTTGTTGTATCAACCAGAGCCATGGGATTTGATCTATAACGACTGCGTCTAGGGGAGACACCACACGTCGCCAATGTCTATCAGCTAATGATCTAATCCTTGAACTTGCATAATGACTGTCAGCCACCTAGGATGATCAACATTGAACTGATGCCAACATAATAGCAAGAGGACCCGATTTAGTGCAGCTTGAGAAAAATAGTTTTCGATCCAAGTACTCGTTGTTGTCTTCCTCAAGGGCCATAGGCACTCCCATCCGGCGGCGACAAGGATCGATGGAGTCGCTTGGTTTGTTTTTTCGTCAATCCGAGAAAACTGGAGATTATGTAAAGATTTACTTTATAATTTTACATTGTGGTGCAATGAAACAGAAGATGTACTATCCAATCTAGCCTAATACTACCTCCATATTTTTTAGTTGACATCTAACCAACGTCATTTAATTAAAATCGGAGGGAGTATATGGGGTTTTGTTTTTTGCGGGACAAGTGTATCATGCACGCACGTGCAGTGATATATGTGTGTGCCGTCTAACCCGAAAAAGAAAACTGGAGAATAATGTGCTTGCATGAATGGGCCTCAAACCTTTCGGCCCAATAGCCCTTTCCATCTAAAAGGAAGCCCAGCACTCCACTTTCCACTTCACCCGAGCCCACACGCAAAATCCGCCTTCAGCCACTGTACAGCAGGCTTGCGCCCCTCTCCTCCGGCCCGCCGCCGCCGCCCCATCTCCTCGCCGGCGTCAGTCGGGGTCTACTGATCTACTCCCACCTCCGCCGCCGCGATCTGCGCCGGCGCAGCTTCTACCGAGGTGCACTGATTCCTGAAGAGAACCTACCTGGAGTCCGGAGCGGTGATACTCCACCGACCAACCAGAGCCGTCGTGACGAAGCAGGCGACGGGAGATGGCCAAGGAGGCTGAGGCGTGGGATGGCCCGACTGCGGCGGAGCTGAAGGCGGCCGGGGCGGAGGCTATACCCGGCGGGGTGCGGGTGAAGGGGTGGGTCATCCAGTCCCACAACGGCCCCATCCTCAACTCCGCTTCGGTTCAGCTGTACGATCCCCCTACCTTAAAGGCTTAAACCCTAATTTTTCTTTTTGGCTCTCTGTTAGTTCGATTCTCTGAGTAGGAATTTTGAAACATGCGATTTAGGTGCTACTAGAGGTAGAACATTACAATTTGTTACTCACCTGATAACCTGACTATCTGATGTGATGATGTCTGATCAATTCGTTTATGAATTTGTTAGCTCTCCTTTAGTTTTCACCTTTATTGTTTACCCATACTGTAGCTATTGCTACTTATGTTTCGTAATTTCTGTGTTTATTATGGCACTGAACTACGTATTTAGCTAATTGAAGAAATGGAATCCGAGTGCAATGTGTGTTTATCCAATCTGATAAAAATGCTAATGAGAAGTGGGAACTAATCGAACTGGTGAAGAATAAGGTAGAATTTGCATTGAGAAGAAAGGAGTAATGAATAATATCTGATTCCCTGTAACCTATTCTGAGTCATGTTGATTTATTATATAAAAAAAATGCAACCTGCATAATATAGATAGTAGATCTTTTCACTGGTAGTAAATCATTCATTGGTCTGTCGGTGTAGAGAAGATTTTATATGAGATGATTAAAACTTAGATAGGGAGAAAGCTGTTTTGTAATCTCTGCCTTGTTCTTCTTTTTCAGCTTCGAAGATAAACTTCAAACAACACATTTACCTGAGATGGTCTTTGGGGAAAGTTTGTTATCTCTTCAGCATGTTCAAACTGGCATTAGATTGCATTTCAATGCACTTGATGCTCTGAAGGCATGGAAACAAGAGGCACTACCACCTGTAGAAGTTCCTGCGGCAGCAAAGTGGAAGTTCAGGAGGTACTTCTATAACTGTGCTTCATAACTTACAAAGTTATAATTAATGCATGCTAGAAAGTTTCTCTAGTGAAAACTGCTGGATTTTCTTGGCGTTAGCTTTATATAGTACCACTGCTAGTGAGATGTCTTTGTTTACTTTTTGCTGTAAAAATTGCAAAGATGCTAGTTTTCTTAATAAGCTCAATTTAGTGAGTTTGTCATAAGAGTTTTATGGAACATACCTGTAAATATTTTCCTTCTTGAAATATTTAAGGAAAAATGATGGACTCAGGGTTTATTTATGAGGAAACTTTTTTATGCAGTAAGCCTTCTGATCAAGTAATACTTGACTATGACTATACATTCACGACACCATACCGTGGCAGTGATGCTGTGGTTCAGAAACCAGATACTGTACGTGCCTTATCTCTACCGTATCAGTTTCACCTGGTTCAGCTTTGGCTTTTCATGTGCCCCTGGATTCTGTTTTCTTACTAGTTGAGTATCACGTTCAGAAAAGTACCCATTTTTCCCTTGTCTTTTCCAGATGCAAGCAAGTTTAGATGAATCCAGCAATTTGTGTTGGGAGGATACTGAGGATCAGATTGACCTTGTTGCCCTTTCAGCAAAAGAACCAATTCTTTTCTACGACGAGGTATTAAAACATAGCAAATTGTTCATGCTTCCTCTATTCACTGGTCTTTTTCTCACAAAATATATTTAGGTTATCCTGTATGAAGATGAGTTAGCTGATAATGGCATTTCGTTCCTCACTGTACGGGTGGTAAGTGTTTTTTTAACTGACCATATTTCTAATTGGATTATATGCATGGCTACATCAACTTTTAATCAACATATTATATGATCTTTGATTGCATATCTGCAGAGGGTGATGCCAACTGGTTGGTTTCTGCTTATGCGCTTTTGGGTATGATCTAGCTGCCTGTATTATATATACACCTGGTCCCTCTTTAACATGAAATATAATCTTTAAGCACAATATGCTTATACATAAGGAAAATAACTAACAATGTTTTATTTCTTCTTTTTTTTTAACCATGGCAAGCAATGTTTAGTCCTCAGCATGTAGTTTTGAACTTCTGTGACCCTCTGAAATCTTGGAGGACCCTTTTGAAAGGGCTTCAAATCTCAAAGCTAGTCTTTAAGCTCAAAAGATGAAATCTACAAGCATGTAGCTTTGGGTTGAAAGACTGCAGTACAATTTTATAACAGTGTTTTTCCCCTTTGTGTCAACAGCTTAGGGTCGATGGTGTACTTATGAGATTGAGGGATACTCGGGTGTATTGCTCTTTTGGTAGTGATGAAGCAAAACCCGTTGTACTGCGTGAATGCCGCTGGAGGGAAGCAACATTTGCTAGTCTGTCTGCGGTATGCTATCTGAAAATCAACTAAATGCCCTGAACCACTTCATCTCAAGCATATTGAAAAACATCCATCTAATATCCATCTTTTATATGTAATACAGAAAGGATATCCTTCCGACTGCGCAGCATATGGAGACCCGAATCTCATCGCTCATAAGCTTCCGGTTGTGATGCAGAAGACCCAAAAGCTGAAACTACCCAATTAACCCACCAACACATCTTGTGTACACATCAGTGACCTTTTTCAGTGACTATTGAATGAAGTTCGCTTTGTGCTTATCTCGTTCTGTTGTCTGTGGATGCACATTTCTGTAGCTGTCAACGTATAGATTCTTGTCGTAGAGGCCATTTATTGTCAACTGGGCTAATCAATTGTTAACTTCCGTTTACTCATGCCATGCTTGAATAAGATGCATCGACGGGGCACTCCATGCCTTTGCGTTTACTTGTTTACCCATGAGCCATGACTGAGAATATGCGTCTAGCAGTTATGTTTAAATTTTTTTGGCTATAATCTATTGATGTGTATGTAAAATTATATATTTGCATCTAAATCTATATTGTCAAAAAAATTTTAAAAAAAATCAGAACTATTTACATGACTTGCAAAACACGAGTGGACATCCTAACAGTCATGACCGCTCTGCCACCACTTCAAACATATCTCCGGAGATTGAGAGAACACCCGCTTGAGCACAGATAGATTAGATTATCAGGAATTTATAAGATTTTATCCTGAATTTTTATTCAAATATAGTTTAGTAAATGCATACTCTCTCCGTCTAAGAGATGGCATTTCTCTAGTACAACGATTCTGTCCCTCACCAGCACACGTCTCCATTTTATCTACGGAGTATCTTCGAGTAATTTACATATTGCAGTGCTAATAACCATGCACACGATTGATGACTAACCCTGTGCCGTTTTGGAGATCCCAACGATGCCAAAACAATCAAAACAACTTCTGAAGAACATCACACATAGTGTCACGCGGTTTACACTCGGCCTCCAACGGAACAGCCTTGAACATAGACAATCCCACACCTTCAGTCATGTCGATCTGTTTGCCCTCAACTCTCTCCCAATCGAAGCACTGGATCAGCGTCCCCAACACCAACCCAACAGTTCGCAGCGCCAGCATCTCGCCAGGACACTTCCGTCTCCCCATCCCAAACGGCATCACGAGCAATCCCTCACACTTGCCGTCCTCGAACCTCTCTGGCCTGAACTTCTCCGGTTCATCCCAAATCGCTGGGTCCCTGTGGATGGCGACCACGTTGACGAGCAGCATCGTTCCGCTCGAGATGTGGTAGCCGTTAACGTTGCAATCCATGGACGATTCGTGAGGTAGCAGCAGCGGTAACACGGGGTACAAGCGAAGCGTCTCACTGATGATGCATTGGAGATAGCTAAGCTGAGACACGTCTTCTGCCGTGATCAGCCGGAATTTCCGACGGATGTGTCTATTTCGGCTTGAACTTTCTTGAGCATCTCTGGATTGTTCAGTAGAAGAGACATCGCCCATTCTATTGTGGTTGACGTAGTCGCTGTTCCAGCGTTAAATAAACTCTTCACAAAAGAAAAAAATAGTCATAGATTAGATTGTGTAGATTGTTAAAAAAGAAGATCCAAATGAACATCTTTTTACTAGAACTATATATGAATAAAAATATGGATGATTTAAGTAATAGTACTCCCGCCGTATTTCTTTACTTGACATTGGTTAGATTAAATTTGAGCTAACCAACGTTAAATATATAAAACCAGAGGGATAATAGTTCTTACTGTGCAGAGCGTCATGATCACAGTATCAGTGTATACATCTGGCTCTGTCTTCTGCAGAGTAAGCAACACGGAAATCAAGCTCTTGCTCTCGCCATGGCCGTCGCCGTCCTCGCCGTCCATCCTCCGCCGCTCGGCGTCGATCAGCCGGCGCACGAACGCGTTCCTCCTGTCCACCGCGGCGAGAATCTTCCTCCTCACGCCGAACACGTCGAACCACCGGAGCACCGGCAAGTAATCCCACATGTTAGCCGCGCCAAGAAGTGGATTAAGCTCATCAATCACACGCTTGTACTCCTGCGCCTCCACCGACATGTCCGTGTCGTCGTCCGCCTCATCCGGCCGCGTCATCCCGGTCCCACCTATGGCTTCCATCAGCACTCCGATCGACAGCTCGAACAGCCTCCGCTTCAGCTGAACGCGCGCCACGCCGCCGGCGCGGTACAGCCTCCGCGCCATGGCGTGCACCTCGCCGGCGACGACGCCGGACATGGCGCCGCTGACACGGCGCGATGAGAGGAGGTGCACTGTGGCGAGGCGGCGGAGGCTGCGCCAGTGCGGGCCGTAGTTGGCGTTGCCGAGAGACGTGCCATTGAAATTAACGGGCATCTGGGAGGGGAATTTGGGGCGGTTGGCGAAGCACGCGTCGTTGTCCGTGAAGCACTCCGTGGCGAGCTCCGGCGAGGAGACCACGACGGCGTCGCGCGAGCCGAGCCGCAGCGAGAACACCGGGCCGTGGCGCGCCGCGAGGCGGGACAGCGCGGCGTGGAGCGGCTTGTCGATGAGGTGGAGGTGGCCGAAGAACGGGATGGACGGAGGGCTCGGAGGCAGACGCTTGCCATTGCTGCTGCCTCGGCGGCAGAAGAGGAGGCAGTGGATTAAGAGGAAAATGGGGATGGAGAAGATGGCAATGTACGGGATTACCATGGTTAGGAAATGGAGGGAAATAATGTTTGAGGTCGCCTGATAGTTCGATAATGCATTTGGTAATTGGTGCCCATTTTATTGTGCTGTCAAGTATATACAGCTGCTTACATACATAGGGCGTGCTTTATTTTTTATTCAAACCTAATACATAATGGGCACCAATTACCAAATGCATTATTCGATAATCATGGGGAGTACCTTTGAAACAAGAAATTATTAGCGATTAGCTAATTTGTTATAGCTAATCCCCCGGGAAGCATGTGTGATATGTCTGATCTGGCGTGTTGTGGTGCATCCCCGCCCGGTCCAAATCTCGATGGTCATGAAAATTTTAACACGCATGCACACTTTTAATAGATATTAATTATTGCTTTTTTTTTTGTCTTTGGTGTATAAGAGTCATAAACTCGCAATCGCAGTGTGGTGGGTCAGGATGAAGGTGGGCCGGGTAGACCCGCCGACCCAGCGACCCAGCCCATGATTTATGGGGCAAAAAATAAATGGGTCGACCCATGAATTTTCATGGGTCAGGGCGGGTCATGGTCATTACGGCCCAAAGGACATAGTTGGGTCGACCCATACTGCAAAATATCTTTATCCACACTCATTTTATAGTTCTCATATAGTGTTAAACTCGGACCTTAAAATTTTAAAACTCGCGTTCAGACTATAAAATTTTGTCAAATTCAAATGAATTTTATAGGGATGATTTATTGTACAAAGAAGCAACTTTGTGCAACTTTTGAGCAAAATTTAAATGTTTCTTCTATAGTATTAAACTCGGACCCTAAAATTTTAAAACTCGCGTTCACACTGTAAATTTTTGTCAAATTCAAATGAATTTTATAGGGATAATTTATTGTATAGAGAAGCAGCTTTGTGCAACTTTTGAGCAAAATTTAAATGTTTTTTTATAGTGTTAAACTCGAACCCTAAAATTTTAAAACTCGCGTTCACACTGTAAAATTTTGTCAAATTCAAATGAATTTTATAGGGATGATTTATTGTAAAGAGAAGCAACTCTGCGCAACTTTTGAGAAAAAGTTAAAGTTTCTTGTATAATGTTAAACTTGGACCCTAAATTTTTAAAACTCACGTTCACACTGTAAAATTTTGTCAAATTTAGTTGAATTTTATAAGGATAATTTATTAGATAAAAAAGCAACTTTGTGCAACTTTTGAGTAAAATTTAAATGTGAAACCCACGGGAAGAGCCAAAAGATATGGTGATTAGACCACCCATGGCTGGTTCGTGGGTTAGCGGGCCAATCATATATCGTGGGTCGGTGTGACCCATGACCCGTAAATAACTAGCTTGGATATCGCGGGTTAGACCTCGGGTTGACCCAGCTCGACCCACGTGCATCCTGAGTGGTGGGTGCGTGCCCCTATGTTTATTTCGTTTAATTTGCACTATGGGTTTAAAATCTTGGGGTTGGCGGTACTCGTATTTATTGCTAGTTCTTTAAGTGGCATGCGATGTACTTATTGACAATAAGGCAACAAAACACGGTAAACATAGACTTTATTATACAAATTTCATGTGTTTACAGTAATTTTATGATTTGAAATTGATTGGTCAAATTTTAAAATGTTGATCATGAATCACTGTTTATCATAATTTTTCATAAATATTTGAGGATAATACTATATTGAATGGTCGTGGGGCCACACCTGCACGTCACATGCCATCTCTTCTTTTGAGTTGGTCTCTCGTGTTCCATTGACGTCATGCGGTGAAGATGACGTTGAGGGACTAGCCCCAGTTGTCGGTGACCCGCATGAACCCACGTGGGTGGCCCGCACAGCAGTCAAGTGTGCCACCTGACCGTCCGACACGCGTGGGCTGATGGTAATGGCAACATCCAACATGTGTTATCCACTTTGTCCCTTATTATCTTTTTTTATCATCGGACCGATGTCCATCGTCTTGCATCTAAGAGCATCTCCAGTGTACGCGTAGATCGAACAGTGCGGCAAGAAAAGCGAATTGAGCACACTGTGAGCATCAAATCTTAGTTGTCAGAAAGAAACTAGCTAAAATATTCTTTTGCAAGAAGAGGGGTTGTTGGCTGGCCAATCACATTGCAGCTATACCATCATTTTCCTTTTGTGTGGGTCCCACGAAACGACATTAGCATTGTAGCTTTCCAACTGAAGTAAGGTTCGTCCTTGATGTTCTGCACAAATCGAACAAGCACTAGTGATGCTGTAATGCAAGGGGGTAGGAGCTATGGCAATCACAGGCTTTAGCCACACACAATGCATTTAATGTGTCAATGTCTCGCTTCGGCTCAAAATGCCACAATGGTCTTCAGTCTCCCGATGAGGGATTCCCTAATTTGGTGCCCCGAGGTTGCTCTTCATGGCAGCCAAGTCCCTAAGGTCTGGCCCGATCTCAAGTCGTAGGCTCATAGCTGACTTCCCCTGTTTCTCGCGTTGACCTCTTTAATGATAAGCTACCATGTCCATGCTTAATGACGTGTGGGCGCCCCGAGCAGCCGATGATGGGGCCTGGTTTTAGTTTCACCGACACCGTTACTGCTTGCATTCGCTTAACTCATTTCCCTTATCATCTCCTACATGGCTATGTAAGCCACACATACCGAGGTTATCAATTACAAACTAGGCATTTCCATCCAAAATCATAAGCATTTAGGATAAGATGTGGTGTTTCTTGGTACAACGAATCTGGTCCTTCTGTCCAGATTCGTTGTAATAAGAATGTCAGAACGTCACATCTACCCTAAATGCTTATATTTTTGAACCGAGGGAGTAAGAAGTAGGCTCGATCTCAAGATGTATAACCAAGAACATACGGAGGAAATTGGTTCTATAAGTTTACGAAGTTGTGTTTCCGCTAAAATGATGGGTTTACTATTTGATAGAAAATGTGGTAATTCATTCTCGTACTTGTTTCCCTTCATAGAACCTAATCACATTTAAAAAGATGTCTCACAAAAGTGGTCCCTGAAGAATGTAAGACATGGCTTCGCGTGGTTTGCACATTGCCTCCAATGGGACGGCCTTAGGATTGGTCAGTCCACTCCCTAGCGTCATATCAACCTCAGAACCATCAACTCTATCCCAGTCAAAGCACTGGATCAAAGTCCCCAAAACCAGCCCAATTGTCTGCAAAGCCATCGTCTCTCCAGGACACTTCCGTCTCCCCATTCCGAACGGTATCATAAACAATCCGTCGGACTTGCCGTTTTCGAACCTCTCTGGCTTGAACTTATTTGGATCTTCCCAAATCATTGGGTCTCTGTGGATAGCAACCACATTGACAAGCAGTATCGTTCCTCTTGGAATGTCGTAGCCGCCGACCTTGCAATCTGCAGATGATTCATGAGGTAGTAGCAGTGGTGCTGCAGGGTATAGACGAAGCGTCTCACTGATGATGCATTGGAGGTAGCTAAGATGAGGCACATCATCCACACTGATCAGGCGAGAGTTGCCGACGGATGCGTCTATTTCTACTTGTGCTTTCTTGAGTATCTCTGGATGGTTCAGTAGAAGCGACATCGCCCATTCTATTGTCATGGCCGTAGTCTCTGTTCCAGCGGCAAATAATGACTACACAAAGGAGAGAACATGTGCGAATGAGATTATGTAGTTGGTAGGAATTTTTTTTTAGAAAATTCAGAAAATTCAATGGCGAGTTGCAGAGTAAATTTTACCCGAGTTGCACTTCTATATTGTGCAAGCTTAGGTGACTGGAAGATTAAGGGAAACACAATAGACAGCTAGTAATACGAGTTTGTTATTGTGATGGAATGGAAAATGGAGGTGAAAGTACTCACCGTACAAATTCTCATAATCACACCATCCGTGTAGACCTCCGGTTCAGTCTTCTGCAGAGTAAGCAGAACGGAAATCATGCTCTTCTTCTCGCCATCGCCGCCACCGCCGTCGACATCGTTCTCCATCCTCTGCCGCTCCCCGTCGATAAGCCGACTTACGAACGCGTTCCTCCTGTTAACCACGGCGAGGATCTTCCTCCTCACGCCGAACAAGTCGAACCACCCGAACACCGGCAAGTAATCACACAGGTTAGCCGCGCCGAGAAGCGGGTTGAGCTCGTCGGTGAGCTGCTTGAACTCCTGCGCCTCGACGGACATGTCCGTGTCGCCGCCGTCCGCCTCGTCCATCCGCGTCGTCCTGGTCTGTGCTATCGCCTCAATCAGCACGCTGAGCGAGAGCTCGAACAGCCTCCGCTTCAGCTGCACGCGCGCCACGCCGCCGCCCGGCGCCGCGGCACCG
>CM002481.1:25397401-25477868 GCA_000325765.3 Leersia perrieri | reverse complement strand
GCGAAGCACACGTCGTTGTCGGTGAAGCACTCCCTGGCGAGCTCCGGCGAGGAGACCACGACGGCGTCGCGCGAGCCGAGCCGCAGCGAGAACACGGGGCCGTGGCGTGACGCGAGGAGGGATAGCGCGGCGTGGAGCGGCTTGTCGATGAGGTGGAGGTGGCCCAACAACGGGATGGCCGGTGGGCTCGGAGGCAGATGCATGGGCTTCTTCTCGCCATTGCTCCTGCCGCCGCGGCGATGTCCGGACCGGAGGTGATCGACGAGGAAGAAGAAGAGAATTGCGATGGAGAAGACGGCAATGTAGGCCTTATCCATGTCTACGGCGGATGTAATATGATTTTTAGTTGGATTTATCATTTATGCATAGTGGCTAGCAACTTGCATATATAGACATGCTGCAGATGTATAGAGAATCTATGCCATTTCTGTAGATATTAATATTAGCGTGTGGTAGAGTAGTATCGCTGACGTAGCCTGTGGAAGCGATCGCTGCTGTCATGGAGTCCATGGATTGGATATCTGGAATTTTGGATAGTTGGATTGATGGAGTACGATGTTTTAGCCCTACTAGTTTGGTTTTATTCAAAAACAAGAAATCCTTGCACTGTTGTGATGTTAAGTGTCGACTCTCACGTGTGGTTGTTCTTGCGGGAGGGCCAGCAGGACCAGGGATTGATAATTCGAGTTCACCGGCTAGTGTTGACCTTTGCTGTTGAAGATTGTAACCTGAAAAGGCTTTACCTAATGAAAGCGCACGGGAACGATTGGGATTGGTGGATGGGGCCCGTAGGCCGCGTAAACTAGTCCGAATGTTTGGTTGGGATACATTGGCCTTGTTTAGTTGGCAAAAATTCTTGCTTAAAAACATCACATCGAATCTTTCGACGCATGCATAGAGTAAAAAATATTGATTAAAATATAAATTAGCTACACACTTTATATAGAAATCGCAAGACAAATATTTTAAGCCTAATTAGTCCATAATTAGCCATAAGTACTACATAACTCACATATGCTAATGATAAGCTTAATAGATTCATCTCGCGGTTTTCAAACGAGTTATGAAATTAGTTTTTTTATTTGTGTCCGAAAACTCTTTTTTGACATCCGGCCAAACGTCTGACGTGACACCCAATTTTTTTTTTCGCGAGCCTCACTGTTGTTTGAGTCCCAAATTTCAAGAGTCCACTTCTCATAAAAAGAAAAAACCGGTTTACTGGCATATCTCATTTTGTTATAACAAGGTTTTGACCGATAATTTATTAAAAAAATTATGATATAAAATTAATATTATTAGTTTTTTCAAAAGTGTTCATGCTTATTTTTTTTAGGGCCACCTAATTATCAAGTGACTGATAATATAGATTCTCTTCAGCCGAATCCTGCCCAGCGGCAGATAAAGATATGACATCCATTCAGGAGAATGTCTGGTGGGTGTCATGAAGTTGCACAAATTTATACAGGATTTGTGCGGGTTTCTAATTGAAATTGCGCATATAAAAAATAGAACTGCCTCAATTGGACGGTGCACCGAATTCTTAAAAATCAAGATAATATTGTTGTAAGTAATATGAACAAATCCAGAGGCCGAACTAAGCCTAAATGCTTGTTTTTTGAAACCGTTAGTTCATAGTTACTTAAAGTTACACAAATTTATATAGAAGCTGGTCGGGTTTCTAATGGAAGTTTGCACGTATAAAAATCGATCGACTGATGGATTGAAAATTAGTCAGTGACGAATAGCAAACCCCTTTTTTTCCCATAGCACAAATAATATCTTAATAGAAAAATTATGGGTTCAAACTCTTGTCCTAATTAACAAAGCAAAATATGTCCTATATAATTTAAGACGATATGAGTTCTAGAAAAATGATGTTCCAAAAAAAGATCAATTCCTAATTCCTAAACCAGTTCTCTTATTTTACTTGGATTCAGAAGAACAAAACAACTAGAAAAAGGCATAACGAAACGGCATCAAAGTCTGAGGAAGTATGAAGCAAAACCTCGAAAATTACACGATACTTGCATATACACATAATCATACTTTACACAATTAGACAACATTATTGCACACGAGTATAGTACAGGCTGATGATCCTCACTACTCAAAGAGCTAATGCCAGCGAAGCCATTGCTCTTCCTAATCCTCTACGTGTAATTTACACATCAGCTTATTGCCACTTACAGTAGTTGTGTACGTAAGTTCATCATGTACATCCCTGACGCCAAAATTAACATTCAGACTTTCAGAGAAGCTCCCGAAGAACACCGTCCATGGCATCCCTCGGCCTGCAAATGGCCTCCAAGGGCACAGCCTTAGGCATGGAAAACCCACTGCCCTCACTCATATCCACCTCCACACCACCAACCCTCTCCCAATCGAAGCACTGGATCAGCGTCCCGAGCACGAGCCCCACCGTGCGCAGCGCCAGCGTCTCGCCGGGACACCGCCTCCTCCCCATCCCAAACGGAATCATCAGCAACCCATCACACTTCCCGTCCCAAAACCTCTCCGGCAAAAACCTCCCCGCGTCTTGCCCCCACGCGGCCGTGTCGCGGTGCACGGCGTACGCGTTGACGAACAGCATCGTGCCGCGGGGCACATTGTAGCCGCCGACCTTGCAGTCGGCGGAGGATTCGTGCGGGAGGAGCATTGGTGCGGCCGGGTAGAGACGGAGGGTCTCCTTGAGGATGCAATTGAGGTAGGGGAGATTCGGCACGTCGTCGGCGGTGATCAGGCGAGAGTTGCCGACGGATGAGTCGATCTCGGCTTGGGCTTTCTTGAGGGTTTCTGGGTGGTTTAGGAGGAGAGACATTGCCCATTCTGTTGTTGTTGAGGTTGTCTCTGTTCCTGCCCCGAATAGGTTCTGCATGGATGAGAAGAGAGTATCGATGAGATTGTGTTTCTTTTGGCCATGTGTCTAAAAATGTATAATAGTTTAATGTTGTGTACAAATGTAGAGTAGTTCCAAGTGTTTGGTGACTTTTTGTGGAAAAACTAAGGACATGATGATGGTGCTATTATATTTGTGGGTAATATGTATGGCATGAGACAACAGTCAATGGATGAGACGCAGGACTCTTTTAGAGTCGCCAATGACATCGACTTGCGTGTTGAATAATATACCGTTGAACAGTTACAATTGTGATGAACAACAATATAGTAAAAAGGGATTACTGCTGATAGCGCCAGTGTCGCATGCTGATATATCAGAGTAAACAGTAGTATTAGTTACTGTTATTTCTTAATGATTATAAAGCAAAGTTGTCTACTTAGGTGCTTTAGAGGCTACTGAGTACTGACATGAGAGAGAAAAAGAAGCACACAATCAATTATTGATGGGTTTAGCTTTTAAAAAAAACTTATTGACGGCTTTTACGACTGAAGATATATTGAGGATTGCGTGCAAGAAATAAAAAAAAATAACACAGGCAATTGGCAGACAGATAATCGATTTGTAGCCATGAACGATTCCAGTCATCAGACGTCATCAGAAAGATAAAAGTTGGGGGATAAACTCACCGCAATAAGAGCCGTGATCATGTTATCAGTGTACACCTCCGGCTCCGTCTTCTGCAGAGTGAGCAGCACGGCGATCATGCTCTTCTTCTCGCCGCCGTCGTCGCCGTCGTTCTCCAGCCTCCGCCGCTCCGCGTCGATCAGGCGGCGGAGGAACGCGTCCCTCCGGCTCACCGCGGCGAGGATCTTGTTCCTGACGCCGAACACATCAAACCACCGGAGCACCGGCAAGTAATCCCACATGTTCGCCGTTCCAAGATTGGGGATGATCTCGTCCACCACCTGCTTGAACTCCTGCGCCTCCACGGACATGTCCGTGTCCGGATCCGTCTCCGGCCTCGTCGCCTTTGTGCACGCGATCGTCTCCATCAGCACGCTCAGCGACAGCTCGAACAGCCTCCTCTTCAGCTGCACGCGCGCCGCACCGGACACGGCTGCGGCGCGGTGCATCCTGCGAACCATGGCGCGGACCTCGCCGGCGATGAGCCCGGACATGAGCCCGACGCGGTGCGCGGAGAGGAGGTGCACGGCGACGACGCGGCGCAGGTTGCGCCAGTGCGCGCCGTAGCTGGCCGTGGCGAGCGCCGCGCCGTTGAACGACACGAGCAGCTGCGACTCGAGCCGCGGCCGGTTCGCGAACGTGACGTCGTGCTCGGTGAAGCACTCCCTCGCGAGCTCCGGCGAGGAGACCACGACGGCGCGGCGCGAGCCGAGGCGCAGCGAGAACACCGGGCCGTACGCCGCGGCGAGGCGCGACATGGTGGCGTGCATCGGCTTCTTGATGATGTGGAGGTGGCCCAGGATTGGGATGGCAGGTGGGCCCGGCGGCAGCCGTGGCGGCGCCGTGCCGCCATTGCCGCGGCGGAGGAGGAGGCGGTGGAGCAAGAAGAGGATGGCGATGGAGAGGATGGCGATGTATGCGGCGGAGTTATCCATTGCTGACGTGAGCTCAGCTCAGAGCTCCGTGATGTCTTTGTTGTTGATGCTGTCAGTGTGTGTGACTAGTGTGTTTGTGTTTGTGTTTTTGAGTTGTGGTGGTGGTTGTCTCGCGTGGCGCGGGGGTTTTATACCGAGTTGTGCTTCTGGAAGGGTGAGACGAAATGGATCAGATCTTGTGTGTTCTTGGGATACAATCCAACCATTTCTGCAGACGCCATCACTGACGTTTGAGTATGCAGAGAGAGGCGATCGTTGCATGTACGGGTCATGTTGATCTGCGTCGTTGGCGAGATTTGGCAGGTTGCTACCTGGAAAACGGAAGCGAGCGAGCTAGTGAACGGACGGCGTTGCATGTGCGAAAGAGAGCGAGAGGCGAAAGAGCGGTGACGCTGACGGATCGAGATCCACACCCATCCTGTGAACCCCAACTAGGGGTGGATAACGAGCTAGCTCGGCTCGTTCAAACTCGTTATCTTAACGAGGTAGCCTGGCTCGACTCGTTAAGACTAACGAGCTAAAAGCTTAGCTTGGCTTGGCTCACGAGTAGCTCGTTAAGCTCGTTAGGCTCATTAATTAGCTATATCTTATTTATATAATATTTATAATTTTAAGTTTAACATTTTATCATACATTAACATAATAATTAAATACTAACTAATAAAAAGCTAAGTAAATATAAACTATTTAGATGTAATTAAATAACTAATCATTGATTTAAAAGGCATAAATATATAAAAATATGGTGATCTTATATACTAACGAACTAAACGAGCAGCATGTGAGCTAGCTAATTAAGCTAACGAGCTAAAAGCCAAGCTTGGTTCGACTCATTAAGACTGCAAGTTCGAGTCAATCCGAGCCGAGCTTGACTCACGCCAATCCGAGTCACGAGCTCCGAGCTTTCTGTCCACCCCTAACCCCAATGATTAGGCAAATTGCATTCCGACTCTGCCGGCTTGCGAGACGATTGCCCTCGAGGAGCCTTCCGACTTCTCTATAGAGGCTAAAATCACCTGATAACTTACCTCATCTACTATTTATTTTATGTAATGAAGCAGATTTGCCTATTATTTTTTAAGTTAAAGATATATCCAATCTAATTCATTGGATTAGTAATGAAAGGAAGATACAGAGGAGGTTAAGAGTCAGGGTTCACAATTTTGTCGAAATTTGATCATATTTCGATATTTCGACGTGGCTTGGAATCTATAAGACACTGAAATTTAATATAATTCATTGAAGTTTAAGTTTAAATAATAAAATATAAAAAAATCGATAAAAAATCCTAATAATACTATGACATCATGGTTATGTTTTGACACAGAAAATTTGAAAAAAAAATGGAATGTAGATGAAAATTTTTAAGGAAAAAGTTCCACACTAAGATACAAACAAATATCATAAAAAAGTTGGGTGGAACTTTGGAATGGTGTTGTGGCTGAGGTAATGTTTTGGAAATTCTTAAAGAGGAAATGCACATTGAGTAGTAACTTGTGACTGCACGTGCTTTAAATCTTCGGTGCTTGCCATTGTTAAACTATTATGTTTATAGGGATGGTGATGCCAGAAAGATTTATGAATTTTACGTGTATTTTTGCATTCACCATAATGTTTCCTAATCTTCTAACCATTTTTCACTATTATTCACATTTTAGGCAAGAAAAAAAATGCTTTTCCTCTCAAAAGTTGATTAATTCGAACCAAATTTTGGCTAATTCCGTAGAGATTTTGTTTGGTAGTTGTTCTTTCTAAAACCGAAGCATTCTGATCCAAATTCTGGTAAAACCGTTTGGGATTCGGTAGCTTTTTGAAGATATTTTGGGTTGGGAATCTTGTCAAAAACTAGCAAATTTTGTCTGGATTTTATGGATTTCAACATTTCGACAATCAACAGTAAACGAGGTTTGTTCGAAATTATAAAGTACTCTCTCCTTCTCTAAATGTTTGACGCCACTGGCTTTTTTATATATATTTGACAGTTCGTCTTATTCAGAAAATTTACATAATTATCAATTATTTTTCTATCATTTGATTTATTTTTAATATAATTTTATGCTTACCTATAGTTTTACTTATTTCATAAAATTTTTAAATAATACAAACGGTCAAACATGTGTCAAAAAGTTAACGGTGTCAAATATTTATGAAAAGAGTGTGTATAAAGATTGATCGGATAGTCGGATTGAGTGTGCAAAACGGAGGAAAAAGGTAACAAGTGTGCAACACGGTGGAAGAAAGGCGAACCGAGCCGGAGGAAGAAAGGTCAACCGGGAAGAAATGTCAACGGAGACTAGTACGTCTTCGTCGTTGATTCACGGAGTCAGCACGTATAAGCGATGCACACGCGAACTGCTAGTTGACGAAACTGCCTGCCGCTTGGCTTGGCTTGCCATTTCCATCGATGGATCGAGAGATCCACCAAAAGTCACCACCATTTGGTGGGATTCTGTTGGGTTCCAGAGGCCAAATTGCACTGCGACTCTTCAGAGACCGAGACTTGTACGACTATCACGAGACTTTTACTTTGGAAGCAAGAAACTCGCAAACGGTGATTATTCAATTTGCTTCTGGTAGGATCCGTTGATTAGTTTGTTTGTCGTACAAGTCAAACCAGATCCAGTTGACGACTGAGCCAGTGACGAAACTGTCCGCCGTCAAGTGTTTGCTGTGGCTTGTGAGGCGAAATATTTAAGTTGGGTTATAAATCGATCGCTACCAATAATGGGCTCAGAAGGAGGTCCGGTTCATGTTTATGTTGGGCTCGAGCTGAGGAAACGCCCGGAGTGAGCACGTGATTCTGGCCCGAGTCACCTTTGTACGGCGTGAACGCTCGTCAAAATTCGGTAACTTTGAGCAGCAGCAGAATACGTTGCGTTGTACCATAATTATTTGATTATTTCGCGTACAAGATCTACTCACACACACCACTTCACACTTTCAACCAAATGGCCACATACATACATCCAACCAAGTGACCAACCAACGAACGACACGAACGAACGACGAGCACAGAACGTGATAGTACAGAAAAATTCATTAGCAGAGCCCCTCACGTAGAGATGATGTTGTACTGATTTGGTATACTGATTTCACGTCTATATATGTGGCCATGCGATCGTCGGTGAGGGTATTCATTCAGTATGAGCCAATTTTTGCTGGGCCAAACGGAGGCCCAACTTTGTGCGGCGGGCGGGGAGCATAGGTTCAGGCGTGTCTTATTATGTTTGGGCTCCATGGTACGGCCTACTTTATAATATTCAGAGGCCCCACTTGTCAAGTCTTTTTCTCTCAACCGAGGGCCCAAGTCCACTGAGAGGCTTTCTTCTTGTTATATTGAGGGCTCAATATCTCTGCAAAAAATATAGAGATGGATCCATAAAGTTATGGATTATAGGGAGGTCCTCCAGTTTGACATAGATAATTCATATGTACATAAAAATGCGTTTTAAATTACGTGCTACAATTTTAGTTTATTTGTGGTAACACTAACTAAACATTACTATCTCTGTTTCATAATATAAGACGTTTTGATCTTTTCTTTGCAACGTTTGATCATTCGTCTTACTAAAAAATTATAAAAGTATCATCCATTTTTTTGCAATTTATTTCATCATCTATAGTATTCTAAGGACACCTTATCTTTTTTTATATTTACAACAAATTTTTAAATAAAATAAATGGTTAAACACCATAAGCAAAAATAAAAAAGCCTTACATTATGGAACGGAGGCAGTGTGAATTATTAGTGGTTAATTTTAAAAACTGTACTGTACTAGTATTATATGGATTTATGGCCGCTAAATTTGACTCAACAGTATAGTCAATACTACCGTGTTTCCCTACGTGACATCAGCAATATTAATTATTTAAAGTGAAGGTACTAAAAACAGAGCAGTAAAAAAAACTCAGATGAAAAGAGCCGTCCTTTCTGCTCAGAGTACAGTCTTTTTTTCCTGGCCTTTTGAATGATTGCCGTCTTGCCTGGCCTTTTGGAACAACCGGTGATTCGTGTCCTGTAATCCTGTCTATTGCCTGTGTGTAAAAAGATATGGAAGACTGCCGTTATGGCCTGCGTAGAGAGCAACGTTTGCGGATTTGCTCGTTCAACAGGGTAATATTATTCCACCAAGTAACTTACGCTTATAATCGTAAAAAAACTAGAGAGTAAATTTGCGCTTGTGGTATACTAGCTTTAGGAATGGGTGCAAATATACGCAACAACTTACAAGTACAGCAATTTCATTTCCACAACTAATCAAACACTAATTAGTATTGTGACCATACTGATTTTTTTAGATAATGTTGTGACGATGGACCAATGATTCGAACATGTAAACTTCCTATCGTTGGTAATTTATGATTTATTGCTCATTAGCCTGCCCAATCATTTATGCAACTCATTTGGTACAAAAATCATTATCTAAAACTGAACATAGTCAGGTTTTTGTTTTATTTTTAACTGGGTGAGTAGTTAACAAATATGTATGATACATCCTGATAAACAAGTTATTGCGTATGAGTCATTTTTTAAGCAAATACATGATACATTTTGACCATGGTTCGTGTGGACTAAACAAGTCAGTGGAGTGGATTGAGCCTTTTATAAGTTGATGCACATGTTTACACCCACCACACAAGTTTATACATGCAATTTAGGCCGCGTTTAGATCCTAAATAATTTTGGATCAAAAATTTTAAATTAATGTTTAGACACATATTTAACGTATTAAACATAGACTAATAACAAAATAAATTACATATTCCGACTATACATTGCGAGACAAATCTTTTGAGCCTAATTACGTCAGATTAGCCATAAGTGCTATAGTAAAGAACATGTGCTAATGATGAATTAATTAGGTTCAAAAAATTCGTCTCGTATTATATAATCAGAATATGTAATTTATTTTGTTATTAGTCTTCGTTTAATTCATCAAATATGTGTCCAACATTTTTAACCTAATTTTTTTTATCTAAACACACCTTACTCGATTCCACTTCGATAACCTTGGAGTATAATTTTAGTAGGCCATCCGTGTTGTAGTGTGAAGCAAACATTAGGTATCGTCAAACGTAGTGCATGGAAAGAATGAAGAACAAAAAAATGTAACGCAGTTTCCAACGATAGCCAAGCGCACAATCTGGAGTCATCCCCTATATAAACCACCGATATCGAAGCCTGCCATGCCAGCACAATCGAGTACCTTTCGATGCCACAGAGACATTCGTGTCCAATGTATCTCGGCATCATCGCATCAAAGTGTCTTTCTAAGCTAAAAAGTGTAGAGTAAGCAGGAGCATCAAGGAACTGAACCCCACCTCCATTTACACACACCAATTCTTGCTGCGATGGACTCTTAGATCCCTGCGCCACTTACCAATTTCCCACGAACTTTGCAGCCCGTCCAAAATGAACAGCAAAAGGTGGTTCTAATTTCTAAGACAGATTAGCCCTCCCAAAAGATCTGGCTTAATCCTAACCCTGCAGCTGTAAAGAAAACTAGAGAACTATATTGCAGATTTTCAGTCATCATCATCATCATCATCATCATCATCATCATCATCAGCTCAGGCAGTCAGGCCAGCTGCTGCCCGGGAAGATCACCACGCAGCAATGCGGCAGCGGCAGCCTCCTTGCTCCTCTCGACGGCAGCCGTCACCGTCGCCGTCGCCTTTGCCATCCCCGCCGCCACCGCCCATAGGTCGGCGCCATTGCCGTGGCCGTGGCCGGTGTCGCCGCCGGTGACGTGCTCGGTGCACGAGACCGGCACCAGGCACAGCCCACGGCTCCTCAGGTCGCCGCCGTTCGGCCGCTGCTGCTGCTCCTCGCTCTGCTGCACCTGCACGGTAAAGGCTTATTAGAAATTGATTCTAAACTACCATTTGTTTTATATAGGAATGCACGATAAAAAATCTATAGGAAAGTTTTCTATTCCTCTATATTTTTAAGGAAAAAACATTGAAAAAAAATAATTCACTTCAATCTAATGTTTGCATTTCTTTGGTTGGCTAGCTCAACCACATAGAAAAAATTCATGTGTATTTAAATCTATATTTTTTCTATTCCTATAATTTGAAAATCCTGTGAATCCAACGAGCCCTAATAAAACGGATGCACGTTGCACCATGTCGTCAAGTACAGACACTGTAACTGATTGATTAATCCAAGGTTTTACTACTCCAAACACATCAATAACCACAGGTAATTAGTGGTGGTGGTACTGGGGTTGTCATTTGCTGCTTACCGGGACGCGCGCAGAGGGAGGCAGTCGCTGCATGTACGGCGAGCTCAGGACCTGACAAAGAAAAGTAACCGGTGGCAATGAGTCCCGGACAGTGTTGGTACCAGCTTAGGGGTACAAAGGACAAAGAAAAGCCTTCTGATGAGTGATATCATCAATGTGTGCACTGCGTTTTCCGAACTCATCGAAGACGATCACCAAAGCAGAAACGGAGTACAGAAGTAATTAGCGCACCTGAACCTGGTCGTGCAGGAAGCGTATGTATCCCAGCGCCTCGTGAAGAACTGAAGCCGTATCAGACTGGCACGCAGGCAAACACAGGTCCATGCAGTTTTTACAACCATCCATCAGTTAAAAGTAAAAAAAAAGGATAGATTTGCACTGTGGTGCATAGAGCCAGTTTAATAGAAGAGTCAACTTGCTAGCTCCAATTCAAATTATAGCTAACATGCATAATAGATTAGCTCTAATTCTCTTATTGTATCTCTATCTCTATGTATTAAATATATTTATTTTGAAGAGTTTATGTAGAGCTAGCTGAGCTCACTTTTTTTTTTCTATTGTCTCTCATCCGCTTCAACTTATGTTGATAGTTGGCATAATGGGCTTAGGCATGTATACGAGTGTATCTACCCGTATCTACGAAAATGTCGCCATCAATGTGTGTATATCGTGTTGGTTTTTTTGAGCATTGGTGTTTTGAGTTTTGACCACTTTCTGTTCCCTGGAGTAAATGTGGCAGCAGTACTGCCAATCTTGCATTGAGGTACTGTTTGCTTTTGGTGTTCTTTCAGGGAGGCGAAAAGAGGTTAAACAGCCTGCAGGCTATGGCAGGTACTGCTACTAGCAGTAATTAAGGGTAAAGTCCTTTGGCACTAAATTTTGGAAAGGAAATTATTCTTGCATTTTTCAATTGTCACAGATGGCGTGTGTTCAGAAACACTAATGATGGATGCAATTTTTCCAGTGGTAACACGAAATCGTGCGCAGTAATTACCATATGGTTTACAGCTTACACCTACACGAGGATGGAAAGGCAAAGTACAACAAGCTGTAGTAAAGAGCGTATCGCCAAAAGATGGAGGCTTTTCTGGCCTTTTCACTGTCTTACCTTCCCGAAAGGAGAAACGAGCTGCTGCAGCGCTATGATCCTCTCTCCCAGCTTCTCCCTCCTCACCTACCACAGGCAGATAATGAGTCTTTTTGACCGAACGAACTTGTTGACAGAACAAGAAACACTCACCCTAACCAACGGCAAGAATTTGCACAGAAATTACTCGCACCAGAATCAGTAGCACTACTAGTAGCGGGAGGGAAGAAGCATCACTCACCCTGGGCCGCTTGTTTGTAGGTGTCGCAGCAGCAGGAGCAGTAGTCTTCCTCTGATCACAACCCCTCGGTCCCTTCTTCTAAATAAGATCAACCATCGAACAGTTAATGAACCATGCAAGAATGATCAACGAAAAAAAAATGGAAAACGTGCAGTAAAAAACATCAGTTCCAGTTCAAAAAAAAAACATCAGTTGGCATTTGTTAACACAAGAAACCGGCACACACACTGAAAAGCCATGAGTTCCAATAAACCATCTTACTTGCAGGTTGCAGCAGCCAAGAACGGTAGAATTACAATTGCAACCAAGACCGTAGAAAATGACAAGAGTACGCACCTTGAAGGCCTGTGGCTTAGAGCTGGAAATGGCACCGGTGGCCGTCGGCGAGGACGACATGGATGAGATGGAGGATGAGCACTCGGCGGTTGGGCTGGACTTCTGCGGAACAATCGCCGGAATTACATGATCGCCACCGTAATACTGAAATCCAAGAACGTCACCGCCGTGGTACTGATCTTGACCAGCGAAGCTTAGGAGTTGGTGGTACGGTGTAGGAGAAGCCACAACTGTGGTGGTAGAAGCAGTAGGAGAAGACAGGTAGAAGGAAGGAGACATGCACATCAAGTAGTCGGCCTCCTGATCTCCAAGCCCAAGCAACTCCATGTAGCCTCTCGCTCCTGCAGCCTCTGTGACAATCTCCTCTTCCTTCACCATGATCCCTAGTTGTTATCAGTACAAGCATTAGAGTAGAAAGATACACAAGGATACAACAAGATGAATCATGGTCCTTGGTATTATGGAATGGAAGAGCTGAAAGAGAGAAGAAATTATGATGATGATTAGTATTAGTACCAGTCGGAAGATCTTTCTTTGGGTCAAAGAACTTTCGCGCTATGGCTCTGGCTGCAGCGCTGCAGCCGCTCTGCAACCTTTGTCTGTGTGTGCAGAGTGGAGAGCAAAACGCTTCACACAACTCCACTTTGAAGTTTTGAGAGTGAGAAGTGAGAACTACTCAAGATTAGATTGGAGAGAGGCCGGTGGGAGTTCAGATGGAAGGGGGCCAGGGAAGGAGAAAGGGCCGGTTGCTCGCTCGTTTTGTATGTATAGACGGTAGCCCACAGGCAAGCCGATCTAACTATATGACACGAACGAAGCCTTTCGCCGCTATGGGATGTAGGGAAGGCTTGTCAGTTGCACAAACCAAACCATGATTGAATAAATGCACAGCCAAATGTGTGTATGTGTGTGTTTTCCCTTCTGAAGACACTGCATTGATGCTAACATATCTGTATCTATGAATAAGTGGGTAAAAAGAATTGAAAGAAATCAAAAGTTGGATAGATTGTAAACCTTGTTTCTGGTTTGGCCCCAAATAGAAATATTACCCATTTCTAATTAGTTTCCTCTTACTTTGACCATTGCTTCTACTTCAGCCGTACACCAACATGAGAAAGAAGAAAGAAACGTTTTTTTTTTAACTGAAAAAAGATTGGACAGTAGGAAGAAATCCCATTGTCAATTTAGGGCCTGTTCGACAAGCAAGCCTGCTGCAGCATAGCCGCTGTGCTGCAGCAGCAGCAGCAGGAACCAGCCAATACAATGGATGCAGCAAGGAAAACAACAAGGAAATCAGCAGCTGCAGCCGAACGGCTGCGCTGGGACGTGCAGCCCAGGCTGCTGCACTGTGCAGTATTGTCTTGCCGAGCAGGTCCTTAATTAAAAGAGAAACGTAAGCATGCCAGAAATTGATCACGAGATTCTAGGGTTGAAACGACACACCCTTATCATTAAACTAACAAGTACATCTCAAGGAGAGGTTTGGACACCTTAAGCTTAAAATTGTTTTCCAAAACAAACCGCACAAACAAATAGGATCCAAGAGATTATAATACTTTAAAGTCTCATTGAATACAGAGGATTTTTTTTTACTATTCTACATAAATCAAACTAGGAAAATCCAAGCCCATATGTTCTTTTTACTATTGTACATGAATCGATCTAAAAATACATTTTCCCCCTTTAAAAAAATAAAATGAAACGTAATCTAATAACAGTAAAAAAATCAAACCAAAACCCTTGACAATCCTATAAAATTTATATGTTCCAAATGAAACGTAATCTAATAATTCCGAAAACAGAATAGAACACAAAATTAATACTAGTAGGCTGAAGTGCATCAGTTATATTAAACTTGCTGCTGGTACGCTGGAAATTGGAATCGTATCAATTCAAAGCTTGCCGAAATATCAACTGCCACCAGTGTTCATAGCTTATGACCATGATTTTACCAAATGTGCCGCGTGTGTACCGTGTGAAGTGTGAAGAGACCATGCCGATCAGCCGCTCAAAGCAGCACTGGTTCGGTTCTGGTCGGTCGGCCGGCCGTTTAACCCTAGCCTTGTCCTTCCATCGGCGTAGCCTCGCCTACACGACAAACTAACGACCGCGATGCGCAGCGGGCCCACGGGGAGGAGACATGTTTGCGTCGGACTTGTCGCTTCCCTTTTTTCTGTACTCCCATTTCACTCTCGTTCTCCCCTTCTTTTATCCCCCATATCTTATCGGGCCGAACCCCAGGTGGGCTCGGATAGTGATCCATGGGCTAATTATTTTACTGCTGTGCGTGTTTGTATTTACCTCACGTGTATTTCTAATTTTCTACGAGGCCAGGCTTGTGGTCGCAGTGTTGATTGGGCCTCGGAAACCGTGGGGTCAAAACCGACATGTTGGTGTTGCCCGAGAAGGCCTAGAAGAGGGCGGCGTGCCTTGGCTTGACTCGTCGTCTCTGCCTTCGTACGTCCAAGTTCCAACCCTTCTGCACGCCTGGATTTGTCGCCTCCCTCCTTGCTGCCGTATTCCGATACTCTAAACTAGTACTACTACTACTATACGTATAGGGGTATGTATCTCTGCGAGAAGCTCAGCAGAGAGATATAATAGCATAAGCATAATATACGTGATATAACCAGTGAAAACCTCAATGGCAATATGCAGGAAAAAATGACGATGGCATGGCAGTATTCAGGAAAAATGCAAGCTAGAAAGCCTAATAATCCAAGAGATAGAGTAGATGGTTAAGATATGCTCACCAAGTTGAGTAGAATCCTAATCAGAGGGTAGGCCATTAGGCTCCTTAGCTCCTACGACCTGTTTGCCTAGCAGAGACGGCAAAGTTAACCAACAACAAAACCCCACCGATTACGAATCTTCCATTCGAATCCTGGAAAAAGAAGAGCATAAGAGTACAAACATTAACAAACTTCCAGATATATCGGTGCCTAATGTTAGCGTAACACATGACAAAGTATCTTATTGTTGAAATCATGTGAGGAGAAAGAATGTTGAAATCGCAAACTTCATGCTCAGAGTTGTTGTAATACCTTTGCAATTTTGTTCGTCGTTGACTTGCAATCATGTAGACGATTTGTATACGAACTGTATACTTTTGTTAGCTCGGAGGACTTCCCAAAATATTAGGGAAATAGTACAATGGAGAATCCGTACCAAAGATGCTGCTGCAAGATGAGCTATTCATGTCATGTTCATCAAGAAGGGTCCATTCATCATTGGCTTGAGGGAAAATATACCACCAAAATCGTTTCTTGTGACAGAAACATCCAAATATGTAGCCCTCAATAAGCCTAAATTAGACTCTATTCATACCTTTTAGTCATCATTTGTTTGGATTGGCTACCATAAAGAAAACAAGAAGCACCTTACAACGCAGACTGATGGAATGAGAAGCATACAATACTGCTTTAATTTCACTTAAATACAAGGGGAGGAGCGTTCACATCTGATTTTCCTTTCTATTGAAAATAAAACAAGTCATTCGGTACCAAACGAAAGTACAGTCAATAAGCGTTCATTTCGGCACGGCTACAATGATTTTAGGTGCTCGTGAAGGGCCCTTGTAGAATGAGAGCGAGGTCGCACGGATTAAGTATGTTAACGTTGACATCTTAATCCAAAGGATAGGTCTATGGAGTTGTCTGCGCTTGTGTTCTGGTCGCGGAAGGTGGCCTACCGTGGTTTGGTTTTATTGAAGCAAGCTTGTCTTGTTTAAGTGCATGAATGGTCCAGTGGATCACGGGCCTCCTATTCCGCTCGTATGTCTGGCTAGAAGTAGAGTAGTTTACCAGATGCAAATGAAAGAAGGATTTAAACAGCAAAAAAGCAAAGTTGTCATCTAGAAAAAATACACTTGCAAGATTTTGAACATTTTTGGCCATATGGTGGCGTTTATACCGAGTCTAGGCTTAACCAGTACTTGTGCTATGCCCGCTAATATGTTTTTATATGAAACCTATACTAGAACACTGGTATGTTTTTATATGAAAATGAAAATTTGAGTTTTTATCACTAACAAAACGTACGTTGCCACCAAACCCAAAGAAGAGAGAATTATCAAAAGACAAAAGGGATGATACAAATCTCAATTCCGACTTGATAGAATTTGGTCCAGCTATTACAGAGGCCCATAACGAACTTTGAGTTATGTGTCGGCCAGACAATGGGCTTCCTAAATTTGGAGTTGCTCTTCAGCACAGCTGGGCCTAAGTGTAAGTTTATCCTATTATGACTATTTCAGTAGTGTGAGTAAGATTTTTTTCTTTAACTAAGGGGTACTTAAAAACAATTAAGTTGCTCGCTCAAAAAAATAGCAATAGTTGCATACAATTAAGGGTGCCTGCTCAATCAGAGACGTGTACAGAGAATGGTTTACAGCCCATGATTAGCACACCTTTTAAAAATGATCACAAATTATGTTGGTAGTAGAAGACTTAATAAAGACCATATGATTTAATTGTATTTCATCCGGTTAACGCATCAGCACAACAAAATAATAAACGGATTGCAGCAAAGTTATTGGAGATCCACTAATTAGTTGGTCAAACATAGAAATACCTGGCCGGAGAGAATGCGCAGCCACTACATGATCCGCAGCTGCAGCTGTCTCACAACAGGCGGAGGATATGGGAGGATTTGGACTGACAATATTCCCACGTCTACAGTTTAGTGCCTATCGAGAACAAGAATTCAGCCCAACAAACAGAATATCTACTATGACAAGTATCCAATAACGTTGTTGGGTACACAATTTGCTCGAGCGATATTTAAGTGTATGACAAGGGAAACAACAATGAAAATGTTCTTGGAGGCATTCGGTGTTACTTTTTATGTAATCTGAAACACCAGAATAATACTCTCGAAAGAGTCCCACAAGAGTCCAAATTGTACTGAAAATCAAAAAATTCCAAATGGAAACCAGATATAGGAATAGGAGTGTCCGTACCATTTATGCTTTAGAATAGTTGGAGGCTTCTCGCAACATAATTTACTATCGTTTTACTCGTTAACATCCAATTGATAGATTGATTATCCTATAGCGGACCTTAGTAGAAAATTCTTTGACAGAAAATTTTAAGATCTCCAAGATTAAAAGGTCTGAACTTGAATAAACCAGCGTGATACAATAAAATTGAGGAAAAAAAAAAGAACCATACCTGGATAGTTATAGTTTGACTGATTCCAGAATGTTATTGAACTTTGCAGCGATTGGCCTGGTCGACTGGTTCCGTAGCAAAGTGCATTAAGGCAGCCACCTGTCATTTCTGTAAACAGCTCCAAGCAGATACTAAAGATTAATCACCAGACATGATGTTTAGATAGAGAACTGATCTCACCCCAACGTGCATCCAACCAATATTTCGTCCCTGTTAGGAATCAATGTCTTCCCTCCAAAAGCCATCAAAGACTCCGTTCATCCCTGCATCTTCCCCTCTCTTCTTTAATCCTGAGAGCATTTTCCTCTCATGAGAAGCCACCAATAGTTCATGCTACAAGCCCGAAGATGGCAAGAAGCAGCAGGAGCATACTCGAGTGGAAGACAGTACCATTGTTCTCCATCCTCTTCATACTTTCCATCACTAAGATAGCCACCACCTATGCCATTGCATCACAAGCAGATAGGTTCATACCTCGTGACAACTACCTTCTCAGCTGCGGGGCGCCTGCTGCTGTGCAGCTTGATGATGGCAGGATGTTCCGTTCTGATCCTGACTCAACATCTTTTCTTTCCACCCCAGTGGACATCAAGATTACTGCTAACAACAACTCCCTGGCTTCAGGTGCATCATCATCCCCTCTCTACCTTACAGCAAGAGTTTTCTCTGACGTCTCGACCTATAGCTTCTTCATCTCCCAGCCTGGTCGCCTTTGGATCCGTCTCCATTTTTTACCTATCCCTGATGACCATTACAACCTCACCACAGCTACATTCTCTGTCTCCACTGATGACATGGTTCTTCTTCATGACTTCTCCTTTATAGCCACTTCTCTTAACCCTATACTCAAGGAGTACGTTGTAACAACACAGGGAGACACCTTGAAAATTATTTTTACCCCCAAAAAAGACTCAATAGCATTCATCAATGCCATTGAGGTTGTTTCAGCCCCTCCAAGCCTTATTCCAAATACCAGCACCGGTATGGCTCCTCAGGGCCAGGTTGACATCTCCAACAATGCGTTGCAGGTTGTCTACCGGCTGAACATGGGGGGGCAACTGGTTACATCCTTCAATGACACACTAGGTAGAATCTGGCTGCCAGATGCACCATTTTTGAAACTGGAGGCAGCAGCAGTTGCAGCCTGGGCTCCTCCTAGAACCATAAAGTATCCAGATGACAAGACCAACACACCCCTCATTGCTCCAGCAAACATCTACTCAACTGCACAACAGATGGCCTCAACAAACACTACGGATGCAAGATTCAACATAACATGGGAAATGGCGACTGAGCCGGGATTCAACTACTTCGTTCGCCTACATTTCTGTGACATTGTCAGCAAGGCACTCAACAGCCTCTACTTCAATGTATACATAAATGGCATGATGGGTGTCCTCAACCTCGACTTGTCGAGCCTGACAATGGGGCTTGCAGTACCCTACTACAGAGACTTCATTATTGATTCCTCCAGTATCATCAACTCTACCCTCATAGTGCAAATTGGCCCAAGCACAACTGACACCAGCAATCCCAATGCGATTCTTAATGGTCTTGAGATCATGAAGATAAGCAACCAAGCAAACAGCTTAGATGGGCTCTTTTCACCAAAAAGAAGTTCACAGGTTGGTAAGAAGATAATGACTGGCATAGGGCTTGCAATGGCAGTGATGGCCACCGCTCTGGCTGTAATCATGTGCTGCAGGCGGCGCCATAGACCTGAATGGCAGAAAACAAATAGCTTCCAGTCTTGGTTCCTCCCACTCAACTCCACACAATCCAGCTTCATGAGCACCTGCAGCAGGCTGAGCTCCAGAAATCGTTTTGGCTCTACAAGGACCAAAAGTGGGTTTTCAAGTATCTTTGCGTCTAGTGCATATGGACTGGGACGCTATTTCACCTTTGCAGAGATTCAGAAAGCCACTAAAAATTTTGAAGAAAAAGCTATTATTGGTGTTGGTGGTTTTGGAAAAGTTTATCTTGGTGTTCTTGATGATGGGACAAAGCTGGCTATCAAACGAGGCAATCCATCTTCTGATCAAGGTATGAATGAGTTCCTGACTGAGATTCAAATGTTATCAAAGCTTCGCCATCGCCACCTTGTTTCACTTATTGGTTGCTGTGATGAGAACAACGAGATGATACTGGTTTATGAGTTCATGTCCAATGGTCCACTCAGGGATCATTTGTATGGTAGCACAGACATCAAACCTCTCTCTTGGAAGCAACGGCTCGAAATTAGCATTGGGGCAGCAAAGGGCTTGCATTATCTTCATACAGGTGCAGCTCATGGCATAATTCACCGTGATGTCAAGACCACCAATATACTGCTTGATGAAAATTTTGTAGCCAAAGTTGCAGATTTTGGCTTATCAAAAGCTGCTCCATCCCTTGAGCAAACTCATGTCAGCACAGCTGTCAAAGGAAGTTTTGGGTATCTTGATCCAGAGTACTTCAGACGTCAACAGCTGACAGAGAAGTCCGACGTGTACTCATTCGGAGTGGTACTCTTTGAAGTATTGTGTGCAAGGCCAGCCATCAATCCAGCACTTCCAAGAGACCAGGTGAACCTTGCTGAATGGGCCCTTACATGGCATCGCAAGGGAGAGCTGAATAAAATAATTGATCCCAACATTTCAGGTCAAATCCGTCCTGATTCACTTGAAATATTTGCTGAGGCTGCTGAGAAATGCCTTGCTGACTATGGTGTCAACCGCCCATCAATGGGTGATGTGTTATGGAAACTCGAATTTGCCTTGCAACTTCAAGAGAAGGGTGACATCGTTGACGGAACCAGCAATCAGTTCCCAATGCAGAGCTTAGAAGTGACAAATGGTGATAGCATGGAGAAATCTGGCAATGTAGTTCCATCTTATGTCCAAGGAAGATGAAGATGGTCATCAAAATCTACAAAGGCATTAGCCATTAAGGTAGTAGTGCATTTTGTAGTTCAATATCATGCAGGCATATCTACTGTCTTAATAGAAAGAACTTTGTCCTGGCCTTCTTTTACTTGAACTAGCATTAGTGAGTGTGTTGTATGATTTAAGATATATTCTTCTGATATTGAATTGTAGAACATTGTCAGACATTCATAAATTACATAACAGCAGAAGATAATTATGATTATTGCATGATTAGGAGCAAAGTATGCTCTTTCTCTGCTGGATGTAATACTAATGTCAAATATTTACAGTTTATGCACCATGCAAATAGTATCTTTATGTACAATAATCACAGAGCATGCACCTGAACAAAAAATGGAACAAGGGAAAACATAACAGATCTCTATTGCACAAAATTGACAGTAGATCTCTCTTTTCACATACAAAATACTCATCTATTGCAATAAACAGAGAATTAAAAAGGAAGCATTAATCATGAAGAGCCATACTGTAATCTGCCACTAGTAAACTGCAGAATAGCCCGTAATAAAAAATCATGCAAGAGAAAACGAGTTTGGACATGAAATATGGATATGAGGTACTCCATAGTCAACATTATGATGTTAATTATGCCAGATGTCACATGTGTAAACTTTAAGCCATCATTCTGCGAGTAATACAATGAGTTGTAGGATAAGGGTTCTTGGGCATCATGCATGCGCATACCGAATGAAGATTTGATCTCATTATTCATACACAATAAGAGGAATAACACACTGAAGATAGGGATGCATGTAGTTCAATTGATTGATAAAGAACTAGTTCAGGATTTTCTGTTGATACTTTGGAAGCACAAACATTCTAATTTCCATACATTTGGGGATGCTATATGGATCAACAGATCCTTTCCAATAGAGCACAACTAAAGGCATAATATCTCACAGAAAAAAATTGTACTTTAATGATCAGTCAGCTCATAGGAGTAAATTGACAACAGCTCACTGATAAACAGTCTATCATTTAGCTATGAAAACAGCAGCAGAAGTTAAATTGGTGTGATTGTAATTTGGAACAGTGAATGATTGTGTACAGAGTAAATATTGACTTGGTTATAGTCTTACCGATAAATATATTGACTCGGTTATAGCCAGAACCACAGAATTGCATAACAACAGCTGTCATCACATTCAGATTTGATAACAAACGCTTACATTCTAGCCAAATGTTCACTATGAAACCTTGATTTGCTGGTGGTTAGGTCACACGGCCAACATAATGACATGTTGAAACTTTGAAGGCATTTAACTGGAGCTTGCTCAGTAAACATTAAATTCAGAATTGGCTATGGTACTCAATCTTGAAGGAGAAGCAACAGAAGAAACTAAAACGAAAAGGGGGGCATCTAGCACTTGCCTCAATACTCTACAGTCAAGATAACAGGAAAACCATCGCCAGTAGTTTCTGTTGCTTAGAGTTAAATATCAAAAGGCTATCTTCTGTACATATACTTTGAGAGGGGAAAATTCACACTCCTGGCAACCTATCAGATAATAAAAGCTCATATTAATAATTAAAAAACAATACAAGACACAGGTAAAAAACTATGTAGTGCCATTGTATTGGCGATCTTACAGCTCAGTGACGTGAGATGCTCACCTTGAGAGCTAAATCTTCATCGACGTTTGATCTGTATCTAGCTGATCCCTCTAATGGGGAGCTCCGGCTCTTTGAAAGGAAATTCGAATTGCACAATGTTGACAACTGTAGTAGAACATCTGACATCAAACCAGTCGTTCCACTTTCATTTGCCATATTGTCAGCGCATTCAACTTCATCAAGTATATCTTCTGACACTGATGTGATGCACTGAAATATAGCCAAGAGCCTCTCAAGAGGAAATGTACCAGGCCCTTTCATAAGCATCTCTTCAGCTATGGTGTCCTTCATATCCATCGAAGCCTGGGAGCTCCTACATCAAAGAGCAGTAATGTGTGTCATCAAAACAAGCCTTTAAATTTTGTGTAAACTCAGATATGGCATAACAATTAACATGGCATACTTTCTCTTTCGCTTACGGTTATCTGATCCTCCAGTGGAATCAAACAAAGCTGCATCAAGAGTAGCAGGGTTCCTTGAAGCCAAGAAAGCAGACAGCAGAAGGTACTTGGCAGAGACAGACATATGGAACTCCAGTTCACTGGAGAGACCATCTCTACCAGCAAACTGTCTTTTAGAACTGCCCTTCCCAGAAGAACCCCCATCCTTAATTTCATCCATGGAAGCTCTCATGGGGACATTGAATGTCTCATTCAACGCTACAGCCAGATGTGGCTGAACATGTTCAAACAACCTCCTCTTCATGCCTTCATCAGGAACTGCCTTCAAATCACTCAGTGGCTCACAATACCTCCTGAAAAGTGGCTCCAGCACTGCCGAAAGCTCATCCACCCTTCGTGTTACACGAAATAATGGCTTGAGCGACACACTGCCAAGCAGAATTAGCACAAGTAAATTTGGTAACCACGATCAATCATGCTGCCAATGCGCTACATTGCTAGTTGCTACAATGCTTTGCAAAATATACCACAACCCAATTTCACCAAAACTGACATAAAGGCAAACTCATTTCAGCAATAATTACCTCAGGAATGATGAGTAGAGCTTCGGATTGGGATGGCCCTGCATCAGAATGTCACGAACCTCATCCACCGTGTAATCCGGAAAGTAAACATAATTTGGCTCGACAGAGCCCGTCATGGAATAGTAAGCATCAGGTGTTGCACTGCTCACATACACGAGCACAACCTGCGGTAATTGAAGGAGATCGTGGAGGCGTAGGAGGAGAGGGAGAAGCTGACCACCCTTATCCCAGCTCCTAACAACCTCCAAGTTGTCGAACACTAGATACACAACCTCGCCCTGCGAAACGATGCCGGTAAGGGCATCGCGAAGGGCGGCGACGAAGTCGGAGGGCTTGTCAGGGACGCGCTGGCGAGAGGAGGTGGAGAACGACGCCGCGCCGAGCTGAGAGAGGAGTGAAGCGAAGAGGGCGCGAGGCGAGGGGAGCGAACGGAGCGCAGCGTAGACGAGTCGCTGGCTAGGGCGGAGGTGCCGCAGCGCCAGGAGGAGGGCGCGCGTCTTCCCGGTGGCGGCGCCGCCGTGGAGCATCAAGGGGAGCGCAGGCGCCGGCGCGAGGAGCCGGAGGAGATCCATCGCCTGCGCGCGGCGGCCGGGCAGCTCGTCGAGGAGCTCGTCGTCGGGGGATCCGCCGCCCTCCTTCGGGGCAGGGGTGGCCGCAGCGCCGGCGGCGAGGCGCTGGCGTCTCGGCGAGGGTTTGGGCCTGGATTTGGGCGGGGAGGACGGCGAGGTCGGGGCAGCAGCGGAGGGGGAGGAGGCCGCGGACGCGGAGGAGCGGGTGGTGCGGAGAGGAGTGACGGGCTGGGACATGGCGGCAGTGGTCGGTGGGCGTCGGCCGGCGGCGGCGAGAGGAGAGCGTCGGAACCCTAGGAGGCGGAGGTGGGGTGGGAGGGGAATGGCGGAAGGGGGCGGGAATTGGGGAATTTTTAGGCGGGAGGGACACGCGGATGGGCCGTAGAATGGTCTTTCTATAGGCAGGGCTAGTGGATGGGTTGGTCTTGAATGGGCCGACACATCAGAAAGCCCAAAATGGTAGGCCTTCTGTCCTTGTCGTTTGTTCATGGGCTGATGGGCTGTATTTAGGTCAAGCGGCACATATGCTGTCATCATCGACTGTATTTAGGCCTCTGGACAAGACATTCACAGGTCTGACTTTAATTAGGCCAAACGTAGTTGCTCCAGTTATACGGAGCTGCACTGAATTTTGTTCAATGTAAAATGTACTACCGCTCTATCTTCTGGTACTCTACATATATATATATATATGTGTATATATATATATATATATATANATATATATATATATATGTGTATATATATATATATATATATATATAATTTTGTTTTGTTTATATTGAACCTATATATCACGATCAAATGCATTTTTACCTTTTCTCCAATCAATGTGGTGTATCTACCCAAATAAAGTATGTGTCTTGTTGATTTATTTATATCATCTTGCTCGAGAAAATTTATTTACTACTACCCCTATTCAAAAATATAATCATTTATTCTTCAATGTAGACAGAATCTATGTCCAAAATCGTTGTCCTAAAATGTGTCGCATCTCGCAATGATTATATTCTTCAATGGATGGAGTATCATCAATCCACATACATATGAGAAAAATGGATGACACAATATATATTTGTGTCCTGAGATAATTCTCCCGGGCACTTAAGTTCTCTCTAACTTGTCAGTTGTCACAAAACAAATTATTCATAACATGTTTTTCACTTCTTAAAAAATCACTAACCCAGTTCTGTGTTAGAAAAGAAAAAAGGAATATCATCCGAACTGCCGTGCTCCAGCGATTGGCTAGCCAGTGAGCCATATATAACCCAATATAATCCATCGTGTACCTCGTCAAACTTCAAAGCCGTGCAAACACGAGCTCAAATAATGAATATTGAAGAACACTACACTTCCACACGTACGTTCGTAATTAGCACGTGCACACGAACCACCGTTTCGTTTACTACGGTTGTTTTTATGCCTTCCTGTCGAAGAAACGGCACAGTTAGGACATTGCACAATCTAAATCAACTCGTCTCGCCTCCCCTACCAAACATTCCGTGAACTCGTCTTGTTAATTACGGCCTAAAACAAGAAGAATCAGACCCGTTTGTTGATTAGTTAATGAAAATTGACCTATTCATCCTGTGAAGAGATCGATTTGGACATCTTATCATCCAAATCTTCAAGTATGCCTAAAATTAACGGATAGGTAACCAAGAGGAGTAAGTCACTCGCGACATACTGATGGAGACTTGTCGTCGTATCATATTGCGTCGTCTTTCCACATCAACATGATTACAAGGCGACAGGCGACAAAGCTTCAAAAGAAACAACGGCACCCCATAGGAAAAGAGAGGGTGAAATGAAGGGGGTGGGGGGCGTAAACAATAGAGTAGTAGTAGTATCAGGTAGGAGTGTGTTTCTTACATTAATACCGGAGACAATCTCTAACGCGCATGTGTACTTTTTTCCAAACAACACGTGTAAAAAAAATAAGTAATAATTAAGCAGCTGGCTATATAATTTTAGGAAAAAAATTTATAAACCACCTTAATTATCATTCTTATTTTGATATTCCACCGCACAACATATTTTGTTGCAAAAGCATGCTGACAACTTGCTATGTTGAAAAAAACCACCAGTTGAGGGCAAAGTGATCCGGAGTATATGTAAGTAGCTGAATTGAGCTATAATGGTTTTAGCCCCCCCCCACCACCCTAACATGGGCCATCTTTAGTCATGTTTGTCTATTGTAGAAAGCCAATGTGTTTGAATGGCTTTAAAGCAACAAGTGGCCACCTACCATGAATCGACACGGATTGCAAGTTTGCAACAAAGAAATAGCCCAAATTAGGGTTAAATGGGTGTGTTCTTGCAACATAATCATTTATGCACTGAAATCTCAAAACAAAATTAACAATTGAGGTGGTTAATTCAACTTCGTTGTAGTTTCTCGACAATTTTCATGTAATATATATTTATAATTATTGGTTAACTGTGATTTTATTAGATATCAATTGTCAATAGCTATTTTAAAAAAAGTGTGTGTGGTGCAGCAGTGCACGCTACCGTCCGCAAGGTCGCACGTTCGATTCCACCTTTCTTCACGATCGTACCGCACAAATCTCAATACAATATAACGGTGTAGAAATTGAAAGTTTTTTAACAAAAAACTTATTATTTTTTTAGTAAATTCGTATAACTAATGTAAGTGATCTAATGATAAATATATATATGTCGATGGTATTTTCATATATGAAAGCCCTACTTAGTACGTATATTACTAAATTAATATTTTGAGGCTTAACGTTATACTTTTAAGAAAGGTGTGATGATTTATTATAAACTCTGATCCTACTTAGTAATAATGATGCGTACGATCAATATCTTCTACGAAACCAATCGATTGTTAACTGTATGATACATGCAGCACCAGTCATTGTGTTGGCATAACTGCGTGGTTGCGCGCCAATATCCCACATCAATTGAGAACTGAGACGCAGAGCGGTTTCATTTCCTCGCAGCGACAACACGTGTTGACCAACAGTAGCGACATGATCCTCGGAACCATATCCTTCACGGATGAAAACAGATCGGATACGGATGGAAACCAGTTGTACCATATCCTTTTTCATATTTTATTTTGGGTTTGGATCGGAATCGAAAACCCCGAATACGTAAACAGAATCGAATATTTTCGAATATAGATACGGAGCGAATACGAATCGGGACAAATACGGTATCGAATATTTATCGGAGTATCGAGACCCCTCTATATGAGCTTCTTAAATTGAGGAATAGATATAGCACATTAATTAGGTTTTCCAAAACAAAAGATTAACAAAATATATGGCGTAACTAGACCATGCCACCGAGATGAGGAGGCCTCTCCCTTCCTACTTCATGAAAGATTAAGTCTTTAATAATAGACTAGACGGGCCAACTTAGATTTAGGGGTATATGGGCTTTCTATAAGCAGCGGATATCCGAAAAAAATTCAGATAGTTTCCAACCGAACCCGAGTTCCGCCAGATAACAATCATACCGTATTTGTATCCATTTCCGACAAAAATATCCGAATCCGTATCCAACTCCAAAAATATCTGAAGAAAATCCGACCGAGACTATTCGTATAAAAACAGACCCGAATTCCGGAAACTATCCATACCACTTTCATCCCTAATATCCTGTCGAAAACCGCAGGAATCGAAAACCGCAGGAAATTCCTGTGTAAAGATCAAGGAATAGCCACAGATCTACACAGTAGTGGGGTTGATCAACCACTGCAGTCTGCATATGTCCTTCGCTCCCAACCTTTTTCTTTCCAAGAAAAAAAAGGACAACTGTGTCTGAAGACCATAAAAAGGCAGCTACCTGTAGTGAAAGAAAATAGAGAAATAGAGAGAGAGGAGCAGCACAATAGGAGGTTCAGCATAACTTCTGAAGTACAATTGTACAATGCTTAAGAACGAAGATATCTGCTACAAACCATTACTTAACCATGCAATTAAGCCTTCATTAGAAGTGCCCAATAATAGATCACGCGTCTCTCTACTAACAATTCAACAATTGTCGTTGTAGCACTTTGACACGCTACGCCACTACTACAAACCAAACGTCACGGAGAAAATCCGAACCGCTCGCCTCCGATCCGACGGCGAGAGGCCAGCCACGTGCTCCCCAATCGAGGCAGCGTTTCTGCAACGCCAGTAGCCAAGCCGATCTAGGAGCATGCGGTCTACGTCGACCTCGGCGTTTGAGACTCTGAGCGAGACCAAAAAAGTAGGAAAAAAAAAGGAAAAAAACAAAGAGAGAGCAGCAGCAGCAACACTGAAAATCTGCAACAGCAGCAGCTGACGCGGGCGAAGAACAACCGAGACAGCGAAACGTTCGGCCACCGGCGCCGCGCGCGGCAGCTGCACGCACAAATCCGCCACTATGCAGTGTAGTGTGCTGTATGCGCGGCGCTTTGCGGCTGCACAAGTCGCCGTCTCGGAAACCCTTTAGGCCATGGCCGTCCTCTTGCTCTTCTTCTATTTGGTTCTCGTGCAATGGCAACATCAGGGACAGCATCTGTACCTGCTGCAGCTAGCCCCAAGTTGCTCAAAGCCTGAAACTGAAAGTGACCTCGTTCGTCTTCGTCTTCAGGCTTTGTTTCGCAGCGTCCCTATAAATATCCTCACTTGTTCTCCCCAGATATAGCTGTTTATTTGCATATTGGCGTTTCTAGCATCTGGTTCTGGTGGTGCACAGCACACTGGCAGGCAGAGCATCTACAACACACTGGAGTAGTGCTTAACAGGTGATGTGTCAATTCTTTCACTTAATCCTAATGATAGTGTTTCTATTGGGTTTAGTGTTTTGTGTTGGTTTGAAAATGTTAAAGGTTCTCATAGAGTATCAAGTTACATCATTCATGCCGGCTCTGATAGACCTTTCTTTTTTTCCCGAATCAACAGTTGCTGATAGACTGTCTAAATGCTTGCAATTTATTTTCTTATTTTGGAGCTGTCTGCATGCTTGCAATTTATATTTCCTTACTAGAACTTGATAGGTACTCTTTGCATTACAGTTGTTCCTTTTTTTCCTTTTTATTGGAGCTTGATTTGACAAGACATGATTTATGTGCATGCTCCGACATGGAGAGCACACCAACAGACAGGGGAGCAGGAAAATAAAGGGGTAGTATAGGAAAATAAAGGGGTACTAGTATGATGTGCTCTTCTATTTGAAAAGGTCACACCTTGACTGGTTGCATCATTGTTTAATGTTTATTGGTTAAATAACTTGCCCTGAGCTTTGTTGATCAGGTTGGATGACCTTTTCAGCAGTTGGTTACAAACCATTTGTTTATCACGCACTAGAATTTCCTCTTCAGTTGCATCAGTTTGCATGCAGCTTCCTTGAGGAAAAAGGGACCTTTTATTTTTAATTGAAAAAACACAAATACATCGTTAATCATGATTGCATTTAGTGTTTACGAAAAGCATCAATCACATAATTGATATTTTCCTAGATGTCTGCATCATCAGTCACAATCTGTTAGCTTTGCACACATCAAACAAAAGAATCTGAAGATTTTCTGTCCTAGTATAATATATGTAACTGAAATTTGCAAGCCATGGCATCACTCGCTTGAGATTTTCTCCAATCTTTCTAGCCTCTATCCGTTTATCTTTCCTTCTAGCCAAGTTGATACACACCTTCATTTTTTTCAATGCAAACAGTAGAGAATAAACCTAGAGCTAGAATGTTATACACCTACAATTCATTGACTAGACTCTGCCAAAGCGTGGCCTGATCAAACCATGCATTTGCAGTTGTCTCTCTCACCTAACTAGTATTCCATGTCCCCAACACCTACAAAAATCCAAGAACATCAAATAGTAAGCAAGAATTTAGAACCTTCATGGCCGTATTAATTTAGCCAAGTCATTGTACTGTTGCTGCCCCAGGCGGCTAGGTTCTTCAAACACGCGTGACAGTGACCCGTACTGCCCTCTCCTGCTCTCCCCCTTTCTTTATCCGTCTCCTTTGATTTATATGCCACGCCTTTGCTGAACAGAAAAGCTCAGACAGAGAGATCGATATCAACACGCTTTTTAGTCCATACACGGGTCCTCCCTGCCATTAACTAATGGCATGCACATCACGTTCTTGCCGATCAATGAGATGATGCGTTGCAAGATACATACAAGTAGTACGAAGGAAGGCAGCAACGCAGGATTGGGTATTTGGGTTCAGTTGTTGCTGGCAATTTTCAGAATTATATTGGCGCCAAATAGCTTGCAAAAGTATTCTTCTTCTAGCTAGCAATAACATTATCCAGAGAGAGGGAGAAATTATTGGAGGTCATTGGATTGGTTGATTTGATTCGAGGGTAATCAATGCTAACTTGTTTGTCCTTCGAGTTTCTTGAAAGTACAATTTTTTTCTTCTTCCATGGAGTGGTCTTCTCGCTATAACTCTGCAGATTAAAAGGTGTAATTAAACTTTGGTTTCTTGGTTGGTTGATCCAGGTGAGGTGAGGTAATTAACCATGGGTTCTTGCGTGTCGACGACGAGGCAGCGGCGGCGGAGGTCGAGGAAGCTGTCGGTGGCGGCGAGGAAGTTTCGCCGGAAGGTGTCGGCGGCTATCGCCGAAGCGCCGATCATTCGCGCCGGCGCCGGCGACGCGGCGGCGAACTGCTTCGCTCGCCACGAAGTCGTCCATGTCGAGGCGCCCGTCTCCAACGTCACGCTTCACCTCACGCAGCTGCAGTGGCAGCACAGCCAGATGGACGCAGGCAGTGGTACACGATACAAACACTTTGCTTTTGCTGCTGGTTGGTACTATCAAATTGCTCGAAATCTCTGAAATTCTGAAACATCTTTTTTTTTTTGTTCAGTGATTTGTGAAGAGGCGTGGTACGATTCTGTGAGTATACTGGACTCGGCCGACTCCGACGACGATCTCGACAACGACTTCGCCAGCGTCAGTGGAGGTAACGTTTGATTCTTTCTTGAGAGTTCAGACACTGTCACAATGTTCAGTTATTCAGTGTAGTTTCAGAGTTTCAGACACCTCAAAGTTTTCACCTTTCGTTCCAAACCCAGATCCTCTCCCGGATGACGTCACCGCGCCGCCGCAGCGGGGCGAAGCGACGGCGACGGCGACGTCTTTGCTCGACGCCGTGCATCGCCTGAGGAGCATCGCGAGTGCAGAGGCATGTCAGGATGATGATCCCCATGAGAGAAGCGAAGATTCAAACGCTGCTGCAGCAGCAGCTGACGAGTGCTGCAGCGGCGGTAATCTGAAGGAATTGCAGAGCACGGTGGCGAGCTCGGCCCGGCCGCCATTGCCGGTGTCGATCCCGAGTAACAAGGTCCAGCCGATGCCGATCGTCAGCGTCGTCAGCCCGCATAATCAGAAGAAGAAATCGGCCGTCGTCAGGCTTTCTTTCAGGAGGAGATCATACGAGGGTGATGAGATGACTGAAATGAGTAAGTTAGCATAAGCAATTTAGCAATCGGCTCATTACTGCATCTCGCAGTGTGTTGATTGTGTGATAAAATCTGTCTTTACTTTACTGACAAAATTGGCAATGCAGGTGGTTCTACAAACTATCTGTACCGTCCAAGAGCGGGTTCATCGTTGCCGTGTTCGACAGGCGAAAAACTGTCAGATGGTTGCTGGTCAGCTATTGAGCCGTCAGTGTTCAGAGTCCGGGGAGAGAGTTTCTTCAAGTAAGATGCAATTGCATTAGTACACATACATTGTGTATGATGTGTGTATCAAGTACACCTGACTGAACTTATGAAATGCTTTGCAGAGATAAGAGGAAAGCCCCTGCTCCAAACTGCTCACCATACGTCCCAATTGGAGCAGACATGTTTGCCTGCACAAGGAAGATAAATCACATTGCGCAGCATCTCTCTCTTCCGTCTCTGAAGGCCCATGAGACCTTCCCGTCGCTTCTCATTGTGAACATTCAGGTAATTCAGATGGCCTCGTTTATCTAACATTTGTTCAGTTCTTTGCTTATCTCTGAACCTAACAAGTTAACTGGTTTGACAGATGCCTACCTATCCAGCCACCATGTTTGGCGAGAACGATGGCGACGGGATAAGCCTAGTACTTTATTTCAAGATTTCTGACAGTTTTGATAAGGAGATACCTCCTCAATTAAAAGAAAGCATCAAGGTATGTTCAGATTGCTTGCATTTTCATCTAACCTTTTTCAGTGCCCCTTAGCCAAATTGATGATGGATACTTGTTATACAGAAGCTTATGGGTGAGGAATTGGAGAGAGTAAAGGGATTTCCAGTAGACAGCAATGTACCCTACACAGAGAGGCTGAAAATTCTTGCTGGTTTGGTGAACCCTGATGACTTGCAACTTAGTGCAACAGAGAGGAAGCTTGTGCAAACCTACAACCAGAAACCAGTGCTGTCTCGCCCCCAGCACAAATTCTTCAAGGTAGCAATCTACATTTTCAGACTTATCCCATCTGTCCATCAATTGATCACAGGTGCTGAAACTTTCATGTTTGATGAGTTCTGACTGAAACATCAATATGTTTTCATTGTAATGCAGGGGCCAAACTACTTTGAGATCGATCTCGATGTGCACCGTTTCAGCTTCATTTCGCGGAAAGGGCTTGAGGCTTTCAGGGAACGATTGAAAGATGGAGTTCTTGATCTTGGCCTGACAATTCAGGTATTTTTATTTTGCTTTTGGCCTGAAAATTAATTGTCCTTGGCTGAAAGTCTGAAACTTAAGCATGGTGTGATCTTGGTGCAGGCACAGAAAGCTGAGGAGCTACCTGAGCATGTCTTGTGCTGCATGAGGCTGAACAAGATTGATTTTGCCGACAACGGGCAAATACCAACACTGATAATGTCCAGTGACGATTAACGAATAAATTTCTCATGTCACTGAAATTTACTAACTTTGAGAGAAAAAATTGTACAGAGCGGGATATTGAAGTAGGTACTAACAAAAATTTATGCAGTATGCTGCATAAAGATCGTGTAAATGTCCATAATTTGCCAAAGAATGACAAGAGGAGCATTCTGCAGTACAAAGTTGTTTTCAATTTTCACGAGTGGTGACTAACTTTTTTTTAGATAATGGAAATGGTTTTACATCTCTGGCCTTAATCGTTAGATACGCAGCCAGACGAGTGATGACTAACTTAGTAACTATGGTCTTCTTTTAGATGAGAGACGATCCATTAACTGATTTTTCATATGATCAAATAACCTGCCTTCTGAAATCATTTACAAATTACAGTGGAGATGTTAACATTTCACCGCTCTAACCCTAGCACTTTTCCCGTTGAAAAATGCGAGGGAAACAGCAAATACACAGACAAATACAAAACAAAGCCGGGAGCAGCCACAGACAAACCGCAGCCAATGAGCCAAATCAACATGTTAGCCTCCCTAAAAAAACAACTCATGCTTTTTCGCTGATACGCAAACCTTTTGCGCATTCGCAAATAAAAGAATATGAACAACAACAAACTAGCCGGCAGGAAAAACCTGCCCAAAAGAATCAATCAACCACCATTCATCTCTATTATTCACACATCGAAAAACCACACAGACAACAAAACAAAATCATCAGTAAAGGGCAGACAGGTGTCAATTAATCCCAGCTATGTTTCTTCCTTCATCTGACGAACACCACCGCCGAGTTGCTGAGCCGTGCCACCGCCGCCGTCCAAGTTCATGGCCGGACCAGGCATCTGAACGTTACCGGAGGAACCGGCTCCGGCGGTCCTCCCCGGCGGGTCGTGGTTGTGACGGCCGGTGTATGTTGTTAGGACGCATTTGGGATCTGCCGACGCCCTCTCGATCTGCTTCCGCACGTTGCACCCGTCCGCCGTGCACTTGTAGTAGCTCCTGCACAGCACAACCGATTCGGGGTTTAGGGATCAGTTCAGAGTTTCAGACTGTATATGTGTCAGGTTCGTCACAGTGAAGTTGTGAATTGCAATTCTCATTTCTTGGGTTCTTTGGGAAGTGGATTTTGAACACGCACTCGTTTGCTTCTCATTTCTCAAATATCAATAAAAAATTTGTTAAATTGCATCTACAAATTTGATCTACTACACAACTAGGGAAAAAGCACAGATTCAATCATCAATAGTACCAACATTGTTCAGAGCAAATTGGCCTTTTTTTTTTGGGATGTTTAGATTGAATTTATTATTGCACATTCGTCAGTGACACTGTATAGCGTTGTGTTGTAATCTATGTTACTGATATTTTTTTATAACCATTTTAAATGACATGTTTTTTTAATAACCTAAGCTCCTATTTGTTTAGGCTTATAAGCTACTACCTTTGTTTCAGATTATAAGGCATTTTGACTTTTTGCTTATAAAGTTTAACCATTCGTCTTATTAAAAAATGATTTTTTTTATTTGCTTTTATTATTAAAAGTAATTTAAGTATGGCTTATTAGTTTTTATATTTGCATAAAATTTTTGAATAAGACGAGTTGAAAACAAAAGGTCAAAACATCTTACAATCTGAAACAGAGGCAGTAGCATATAAGAAAAAAAGACTAAGCCCAAACAAACAGTCAACTTTTATGTTAGGCCTTTTAAAGCCATAAGCCGCTCTTGCTCTACCATTATACTCCAAGATTCTTTTTTGTATAGCTCTAAGCCTCTAACTCCGAGTAAGTAAGACTTAGAGTTTGTTTGCATAGCTCTAACTCTGAGATTCTTGTTGCGTGGAGCTGAAGCTATAACAAACGCTTTGAAGATCCTGTAAAATATTAGAGCGGAGCTGCATCTCTGCTTCTAAAAATAACACTACGAGTGTGGAGTTACGTTTTTCCAGCTAGCTCTACTCCACCTTTGAAGTAGAAGCTGTACCAACTGGACCCTTAAAAGCCACCTATTTATAAACCATAAAAGCCAAAAAGTTTTTTTTAGACTGATAAAAGTCAAAAAGTTTGTTTATAAGCCTAAGCCTAAGCTCAAACAAAGAGGGCCTTAAGCCCCCATTCTAAACCGAGGCTGGTTTGAGATTATTCGCCGCACGTAAAATAAGATAAGCCATTACTACATAATTAATTATGTATTAACTATTGCAAACTTGAATAATGTATTTGTTTGAATTTTTAAAAACTTTTATATAAATTTTTTTAAAACAATATTTTTAACAGCTTTGGAAGCGTAAAAGCGAGATAATATAGGGTGTTTTAATCTTAAATATGTTGAAAAGAACTCGGCCTAAGTTGTATAAACAGACTTTTCGGTTCTTTTGCCCCTTTCTGAACGTACTGACGCGCAAATCTTTTGCGTGTTTAAGAGGAATAGAGAATGCAGAAAATGTTTACCTCGGCCGTGGATTGCCCTTGACCACTTTCTGCCCATACTTGCGCCACCGAAAACCGTCGTCGAGCAGATCTACCTCACTGGGAGTCTGTAATATAATCTTGGGCTTCCTCACCACCCTTTGCCCCGTCTCTCCTTCTGCCCCCCTGACCACCAAACCACACAAGCATCAACACACATCCATCTGATCCAACGGTCACCAATCGTCCACTCGCTGATCCAACGGCTCAGATCAAAAGGGTCGACGTGTATGTAACAACCCACCTGTCATGCCCTTCCTCGCCGTCGCCGTCGTCCTCGTGCAACATCTCGTCGTCGCTCGGCTCCTCCTCGTCCACCTCGCCGCCGGCGATGTCGGCGCCGGCATTGTCGCCGCCGCCGAGGCGGGGGTGGGTGTGTCGGCCCTTGTAGGTGATCTCCTTGATGCACCCGTCGGACGACCTCTCGACGATCTTCTTCACGGGGCATCCGTCGCGCGTGCACTTGTAGTAGCTCCGCGGCGACTCCGCGTCCTTGAGCTGTTTCTGCCCGTACTTCCTCCAGTTGTACCCGTCCTTCGCCGGCTGCTCGATTGTCACCGCCGCCGCCGCCTGCGCCTGCACGCCGCCGCGGAAGAGCAGATGCTGCATGCTTTGGTGGTGGTGGTGGTGGTGGTGCTCGTGTGGCGGCGCGGCGAAGACGGTGAAATTGGGCGGCGGCGGAGGAGGATGAAGGGTGGAGGAGGAGGAGGGAGTTGGTCGCGGTGGTGGCCATTGCGGCGGCGCATCGAGTGCTTGGAGGTATTGAAGAGGGTAGGGTTGGAGGTTGCCGGCGCCGGCGCCGGCGAGAGGGAGCTGGTGTTGGTACGACGGCGTCGCGTAGTTTGCCTGCATGGAGTGGGATTCGAAGGTGTTTTTCTTGAGTTTTAGTAGTTGTGATATTGCAAATGGAAACATCAGTGTTGTGCAGAAAGTAGGTTGCATTGACTGTATGTTAGTTAGGGCGCAGATGATTAGATGTACGATCAGAGAATTTGTAATTTAGTTGTTGTAGTGAACATTGGAGATTAACACCAGTAAGCATCTAGTAACTGTGCTTCTGTTTGCAATCAGAACCTCATGTAATAAACATCATAAACATATTTTTTTAAAATTATAAACAGAAAAAACTTATCACGGGCTATCTCATCGTTAAGAAACTCGCGTGTATTGTAGATGATCCCAACAAGCTGGTAGAATAAGACGGATGGATGGCTTAGAACAAGATAGAAGTGCCTACGAAAGAATTACATATGTTAAACGAGAAATCAGGTGCAAATGGGATTCCAATTTCGAAGATTCTTCGGAATCAACTAGTAGGGTCATTAGTAATTAGTAGCAAGTACAAATTAACCTCCCAATCCCCATCAATAATTCTGCAACTAGAAATCTCAATTTCTCAACGCCAAATCAATCACGACAGGAGTTTCGAGAGACGAACATTACCATGGAGAACTGCGGTGTCAAGCTAATCCCAGGAGACGCCGCCGCGACATCCTCATCAACATCCCACGCCGGCGGCTGGGGCCCGCCGGCGCCGGCGCCGGCGGCTGCGGCAAGAAGCGCCATGTAAGAGCTCTGATCAAAATCACTCCCATACGAAGCCACCTGCCCAGGAACACCGCCGCCGCCGTCGAACACCCTCTCCTGCGCCGCCGACGAGAACGACGGCGGCTGGCGCATGCCATCGCCGCCACCGCCGCGCCGATCGGCCATTGCCGCTTACTTTGCTTCTTCTCAGGCCGAACCAGTCCGGCCGTGTACGTGTGCAAACTGCAAAGGCAATGCACCCCAAACGACAGCGACGGCTGCCGACCACAGAAGGAGAAATTAACCGAAAAAGAGAGGTTTTGGACTTGACTCTCTCCAACGGCTGGAGCTGAAATGTTCCAAAACCAACGGAAGCCTGCGCACTCCGGCGACTTTGCTTGCTCGAGCAGCAGCGGCAAAAGCAACGAACGCTTACTGGCTAGCACTACACTCGCCGGCGTCTCGAGGCGATCGCCTTTTCTGCCGGTCAAAATGCTTGGTCTGAGTATCTGACACCGACCCACTCGATTGCAATTGTTCAGATCAGGTCTCCAGCCATGGGAATGGGAGGATATTCTAGGCAATGGTCGCCGTGTCGGCGATGAGGATGAGCTAAGAACTTCTTCCACGATGACATTTGGAGTCATGGATCAAGTGTTATCTGCTTAGCTTTCAGTTTAGCGTTTAATTATCTGAGAGATTAGCTGCATCCGCTGCGTGCTGTGTACAACTAAGCAGCATTATTTTCTCACAAAGAGTAGAGATTTGAGAGCTGTGTGGGGGACTAATTGTGGAGGGGCAGTACCGCAGTACATAACGTGGACCAATCCGTTCTTAATGGCTGCAAAGTGTAACCTCTACAGCATTGAAGCATGAACCCAACAAAAGAAAAAAAAATCACCCATCTTCTGCACGCTATATATATAACGCCATATATATATCTCTTAGCTTATGAAATGTCTGGTACATTTATATGTACATGTGCCACACTAATCCCAGGCTGTTTTTATTAAATTTCACGTTTCTGTTGGCAAAACTATATTTTGCAACCATTGTGGTCAAATAGCATAAAATATTTCTTTGACGAACAGCAGCTTTCTCCAGCTATATGTCAAGGAGATCTTTTCACGCGGCTGCTGGCGCAATTGTGGTGGCCAAACAAGTCTTACACTTAATTAGTTAATTCTATTGGTTAGATCTTGATATTGAATTCTTTATTAACTTCTAGCTGTCTATCTCTGTTCATTGGAGTACAAAACAGAAGCAAGACCATTGTAATGGTAGAGTAAAATATTCATGGTTTAGCAACACAGGTTTTCCCCCAAGGGATAACCTTTATCTTCCATCCATGTCATATAGACCTAAGAATATGTTGTGATGGTAACATCAGTCACACAGTTATCAGAGTTCCTTTGTAACATACGAGGTTTGTTTGAGACAGCAAAGACACCTTTATTACTAGGTGCATCTTCCATGGTCTATTAACCTCTGGTTTTAAACAGGCTTTGGTACCATTGACTGATCCAGCCTGATTAGTCAGGTTTTCCATCTCCCCACAATTAAATATTCAAGAATATCGACTCCCCAAGTCTTGCAGACTAAATATAAAGAATATTCCATGACAAATAATCTTTTTGAGTTCCAAAACAGATCCCTCTATTTTTCAACAAAACAAAAATTTGGGCAGGATGATATCGGCATTTAAAAGGGAGACCAATTCCAAATATACAGGTTTAACTACCCCAGCCACACTAGAAAAAATGTTAGCTGGAAAGGATGAATGTGACATGCTAGTAGAATTTTAACCAAAGCAGAGCATAACAAGGCTTAGATAGGTTTTCCCTATTTGCACAGAATGAAGCTGTTTGGAAAATATATACTCTGCTATCATGTACTGAGTAACAGACTGCATAAAACTACACATTCAATGAGATCATAGGAGAACGAACAAAATATATGAATTACATATTGAAGTAAAAGTCACACTTCATACTTTAGTCTCAAAGTAGTAAGTTGACGAAACAGCCAAACCAGCTGAGTCATAGGTCCGCACAAGCCGTTGCCTCTTTCCTGGTGATTCCATCCAACAGAACTCCAAATGAAAAGAATCCAACTCATTTACAATCTTGCCAATGTCTGACGGATATCCCATGTACATTCCTCCAGGTAATAAGGTCATTTCGTATCCTCCATCAAACTGAAGCAAGTTGTTATTTGCTGATCCTGTCCAGTGGACAGTTGTTGTTGTGCTAGTTCCAGATTTTGTTGATATGTTATCCTATGAAAATCATGAACCACATGTTAGTATGTTATTGCGAAGAAGGCGTAGTAATACTGAAAATAACCACTTTTTCAGCAAGTTCAGCAGTACCTTTTTTATACATCATTAGATTTTGCCTGATTAGAAATTTTCAATTGAACAGCAGTTCTACCTACTTTATGTGTATGTTCATTTGAAGTAAAGAATGAACACAATATGGTGATGCACACGCTAATGCAGACACGGCCACCTGTCCATGCAAATATTCTGAAATCTATCACCCATAAGTTTATGACAGAATTTTAGGTAAATTTTTGCCGACACTGGCTGGAATTATCATCTTCATAAAAGCACATATGCCCATACTCCATGGTTAAAAAAAGTCTATGGAGGACAATGATACATAAATTCTGAACTCTGAAACATACCAGAACTAGCTGACCACTGCTGTCCTTTTCAAGGAGAACCACCGTATTAGCTTCAGAAAGTGTTGCTCCATACACCCCGCTCCTCTTGGTCACAGAACGACCCTCCCATCGTCCAAGTAATGAACCTATTCTAACTTCGTTGGTCATCTAGTGCAAAAGAAAAGGACTACCTCAGCATCATCCCATTCTCAGATCGTTCGATACAGAAACTATAGGTCTAGCATATATGAACTCACATCCACATCAGCTGAAGAGTAGATAACTGGCACTATTGCTCCCTGCTTTTCATGAAAAATTAGAAGCATGTCGAGAGCCCCATTTGGGTCCATGATGTGGAAAGCCCTTACTCGACCATTCCCTTCAAGAGAGTAAAGACAATTCTCGCATACAATAGATGGCTTACGAGAAGGGATCTTCAAGTTTCTGGTAAAGAACAAAATAGATAAGTAACTGGGGAATTCTTCACAGTGCAATGCGGTAAGGATATAATATTGTTGCTAGAATTGTTTACCTGGGGGATTCTTCACCAGTGTCATCTTCGCCTAGCACCCCAGCACGAAGGACAGTCTCTAGCATTCCAGCAGTCTGATACCTCAGAGCAAATGCCTTCTCTTCAGTAAAGAATCCAATCTGTATACTAAAAAACACCACTCGTTATAAAAACTTCAAACTACACGATTTGGACAGTACTCCATGTGAATAATTGAAGAGATCACAAACTTAGGTGCACCTGCTGATATTTGTCTACGGTGAACATGTTTGTCTCTTTGATTTTGTACTCCACCCACTCTGGTTCAGAATCCTCCTCATCTACAATCGATATCTGAGAAGAAGCTTGCTTGATATACAACCTAGAAATCACAATAAGTAGTGTCGTTACGATCACTGGCCACATTCAGATGGCCAAAAACACCCTACCTGATTACAGATAATGGTACTCCTAAATAAGATGGTACAAACGCAGAATACATGATAACATGAAGCACAGAAGCAAGACTGAACATCAAGAGGGTAAATTTTGGCACTTGAAGACTTGGGAGTGTTTGAGAATTGAAACAAACAGTCAAACAGGATTCATTTAACAAGATGAGTGGAGTAGCATTACGATTGCAGGAGGCTCATGAGGTCGCCCTCCCCGTAGGTGCTCACCGACAGCCGCGTGCTGATCCCCTGCAAAACCCTCCCATGCGCATCGAATTGCTGACGCGCACAACACAATAACACAAGCAGCACGAACAAACACTCAATGCCTCAGCCTGCAGAGTATGAATCCAGTAAAAAGGAAAGGCCAAAAGGATAATGGAGGCGAGCTCACGCACGTAGAAGGCGCCGTTCCACTTGCCCACGTTGACATCGAAGAAGCGGTGGAGGTTGTCGATGCTCATCGCCTCGTCCTCGTCCACCTCCGGCGGGCCGGCCACCGCGGCCCGGGAGCAAAGCCTGCCGCGCCGGAACGGGAACGGGCCGAGGAGGCGGGGGCCACGCGCCGCGCAGGAGGAGACGTTTGGGGGGCGGAGGCTTTGAGGACGCGCGACGGCGGCGGACGCCGCGAGACGGAGGCCGGCGACGAGCGTCTCCGCCATGGCAAAGCCAGGCGAAGCAATGAGTGAATGGGAAGCGGCGGAGGGGGAAGAACGGAGGATACGAGTGTGCTCAGCTCACGTGTTAAACTTGCGGCTCTGTTTGAACTTTGAAGCCTTATCATTTTGTGCACAGCTACATGGAGGCCCACGTGTCAGATTGTATTTCCTCCGTCGTTTCTCGCTATTACTTCTTGCCGTAACGCAGGGTTCAGATTTGTAGGACCAAATCACGAATCAGAACATTCCGTAAAGCAAAATACAGATACATACTCCGGAATCTTGTTAAACGTATATTATTGATAAAACTCATCCCACAATCCCTGAACTAATTGCGAGACAAATCTAATGATATATATTAATCCATAATTTACTTTAATATAATAGGATTTTAGATGGCTAATTATTAGCACTCCGGAACCGAACAAGGCTTTCGTGCTATTTAAGTCAAAAGGAAAGAAACCGCAAGCTAATATTTGTGTTGTCCGGTATAAATCTCAATTCAATCACTTTGTATAGTTCTATCTCTCAAAATTCTACTCGGATAACCTCTACAGTATAAAATCAGCAGGAGATACGAATTGTCCAGGAGTTTCACATGGACTAAGGCCTGTTTAGTTTTCAAAAAAATCTTCCAAAAACATGTGACTCATGCATTGATCATTAAATATAGATAAAAAATAAAACTAATTACATAGTTGGCCTGTAAAAGACGAGACAAATCTTTTAAGTCTAATTTGACCATGATTAGCCATAAACACCACATTAATCCACATGTGCTAATAACGGATTAATTAGGCTCAAAAGATTCATCTCGCGGTTTTCTGGCTAGCCATAAAATTAGTTTTTTTATTTGTGTCCAAAAACTCCTCCCGACATCCGGTCAAACCTTTGATGTGATGTTTTTGCAAAAAGTCTTCACGAACTGATGGGGCCTAAGGAGAAGCGGAAAAAAATGTCAGATCACCCAAAAGAAGAGGTAAGGCCTTGTTTAGTTTCGGAATTTTTTTTTTAAAAAAATCACATCAAACGTTATATCTAAACCATGACATAATTAGACTCAAAAGATTCGTCTCGTCGTTTACGTCCCAACTGTGTAATTAGTTTTATTTTTTATCTATATTTATTGCTCCATGCATGAGTTTAAAGATTTGATGTGATTTTTTTGGATGAAAATTTTTGGGAACTAAACAGGGCCTAAACAAAAGTGAGATAGAATACAAGAAATTTGCATATCAGTCAGATCACCCAAAGGCAGAGGTAAACAAAAGGGCAACAGATTACAAGAAATTTGCATATAACCCATAGAACATTGTATGTAAATAAACCAGAAAGATGGTAGTAAAGCTAACTGGTTCAAAATAACATTACAGATAGAAAAGGTACAGCCAAATCATTCGGTATAAACCGCAAGATGGAACCACAGCCTCGTCTTTTTAACTTACGATCAAACCAAAAGTTCTATATATAATCTCAAGTTCTCAATACCACCTCCCAACTTGCGACCGGACAGATAGCCAAAGGCACAAGACAGCTCTAGTTCTTGGGGCCAATATCCTTCAGAGCACAGATCTGCTCCTCACCCATGGCAGACATCACAGTAACAATCAGATCCTTCCCCTCAGCGAATCCATCCTTGATCTAGTATTTAGCAGAAAAATGAGTTTTAGCGATTCTGGAAGACGACGGATGCCAAACCTACAGCTAAACACAAAGTGTCTAACCTGAGTAAGCAGAGCCTCATCGGTTGGGAGCCTCAGGTCATCCTTAGTGCCACCGCTTTCAGTCAGGAGGCTGACCTGTGAAATTTGGAAATGCATATTAGTAACCAAACAATACCAAGAGCTCATTTGAGGAGCAACTAAACAAGGTTAAAGGAACATACAAATCCATCTTCAGAAATGTCAATCAGCTGGTAGTCAGTACGGTTGACATGTGGGACCTATACAGTAGAAGAAAAAATTGATCAAGTAAAAAGAACCAATCAGAAATACTCTAATACAGCTAAGGGTTTTATACTCACGTCACAGTTGTGGGAGGAGGGCACAATATCCTCAAGTTTCTTTCCATTGAAAATGTCAATGGCCACAAAGTGGCATTTTGCATGTCCATGCTTCCCAGTCTTGGAGGTAGAGACCTCGACAACCTACAAAAGGGAAAAGGAGATGGTAAGATACTCAAACCATTGCATTGTATCGTCATAAAAAATTCATATCAACAAAAACACTAGCATGCTTGGAATTCCACCTTAGCATTCATCAATGAAAAGCAAACAGGATTACATGCATCAACTGATGTGATAAAGAAAAATAAATGAAACCATTCGTCACTAACAAACAGCAAGCACATTGCACTCAGGTATTTTACATTAAAACATGAATCACTTCAATGTAGTAAGTGAATTACATGGAATATGTAATAACAGGCAAAGCACTGCACTACTAAAGAGCTAAAAGGCCATGTAAATTTCACCATAACCTTTTGGCTGATATCATCAATAGTCAAGTCACCAGCAGAAACCATACTTTAAAGACCAACCTTTGAGATGATATAATCTGATAATCATATCCAAACCACTACAAACAATGAAATGAACTACATATAGATAAAATACAACCCCGTGAGGGAAAAAGGGTGTCTTATAAGTAAACACCAGCCGTTACCCACAATTGGAAAAGCATAGCTTCCGATAGAAAAAAAACAGATACGTCAACAGAAAAGACTAACTTGGCTGTAAAGGACACAAACGTTTAGCTAGTGCTTACTGACGAGTAAAAAAGAGTGCAAAAGGGGAATTGACCAACATAATGATTATTCGACACAGCAAGCACAGCAGTGGAGAGTTGAGACTTGAGACATCCTACACGGAAATTGGATATGCACTTCAAAATAGAAATTGCACAAGCACAACAATACTACCCGGATATTGAAATTAACAGCTAGCAGATTATTGAAATTAACAGACTAGACTAATCCCGCAGAGAATAGGAGCCCAACGCCTTGAAAATCACGCCTATATCGAGTTTGCGGACCACAGCCACTACTCCTAACCTGACAAATCTAAGTGAGGGAGGAGGGGAACAGAAACGGGAATCCGGACCTTGCATGGGCGGTTCTTGATGACGATGTGGCCGTTCTTGCGGATGGTACCGGCCTGCTGCGGGTAGGTCTTGGACGCGCCGGCGTCGGCCTTCGACTCGAAGTGGTGCTCCTCGGAGTCCGACATCTCCAGCCGCCCAAACCCAACCTGCCACCATCAACCACCAGCACACAGATCAGATCGGACAACACGATAATAGCAGAAGGGAGAAGACGCAGCGGCGGCGGCGGCTCACCGAGGAAGTCGGAGGAGGATTCGCGAGAGGGTGGGAGGGGATGGAGCAACTCGATCCGGCCGCCGACTAGGGTTCCGCACGGGTGCTGGTGGTGAGGGATTTATGCGGCGCCGCATCACGCTTGGTGCTGAGGCTGAGCGGGCCGTGGGCTTCCCCTCCCGGCCCAGCCAGTCCGGCCCGTTGAGATCGCGCGGTCGGTCGGCCGCATCGTGGCCGTCGGATCAGAGTGCCTAGCCTCGATCCGGCCGCACGTGCGGCAAAGCGGCCTCGTCCTTTTCCTATAGCTGATTGATTGATGATGAAGATGACGATGACTTTTCGCAGCGCGCAGAAGCCGCTCGGGGTGTCTTGAGCGTGCCGTTGCGGTGCACGTTGCAGGAGTATGTACGCTGTAGCACGGGAAAAAAAGTTCACAGATTGCACGAATGTGGCCGTAAAGAACTTATTATGGTCGCCTGAAATGTAGCTTTGCGTGTTGTGCGGTCCTGTTTCTTTCGGCTAATATCCATAAGCCAGAAAGTAAGAAAGAGGATATACAAAAGGAAGTCATCAGCTCACACGTGTTCAACCAGCTGCAGCAAACCAGAACGACAGAGAAATGGACGGTAGAAAGGTTTAGACAAACACTTGCGCTCTACACGAGACATTTGATACCATACATTCCCATAAACTACAAGTCATGTCTCAAACTTTACATCGCTGGAGGCTCAAACTTTACAAATAGTCTGAAACTCTACATCCCTGGAAGGGTGAAAGACGGATAGCAACAAATAGCTGGATGTTCTCCCCAGCACCCTAGTGCGGCAAAGATTCCAGACGCAAACGCATCAAGTCAAAAAGACGCACACACTTCAATATGTCTGGAGCTATCCCAAAAGGTAAAATGTGCTAAAGAATAAAGGCAAAATGATTCCTCCCTCGATATGGTATTCCTACTCTATTTTCCTACAACCAGAAAAGAAAAACTCAAATTTGCTTCAGCCGTTTTGCACAACCAACCAAGTCCATGTTCATTTATCATTATTGCAATTCGATAAGGCAGTTTAAACAAACAATCCGTGAGGTAATTTAGACACTGTCGCTACAAATTTATCCTGTCCTAAAACCTAATAATTTATATCTGAATAATGCCTCCACATACAACAAGACAACATTCAGCTACATCCCGCGCAGCTAACAAAATGATGGGTGGAAAGAATACCTACGAATAAGGTTAGCTCTATTAATCAACACTAAGGCAGGCAGCTCCTGGTAAAAAGTGAGGCACTCCTTTATTAGGGAATAAAAAAATAGCGAGCACAGCATGCATGATGAATCTAACAGAGAATACGGACAAATGATGCTGCGTTATCAGGTTGTCATACAAAAGGGATGAAGCTAAGTAATAGTCAACATGCAGCAGCTCGTCCATGTTGCACGCACGAAGATCCGTGTTTTTACCATAAGAAAATCATAACCGCAAAGCTGCTCTGCTTTCTTACAAAATACAAGCAGCGACCAAGACAAATTTCATAAGGATCAGTTATTGTTTTCACTAGTTTCTGCTGAAGTGGAGGATGTCGATGATGCTGTGATGTCCCTGGCACATTGTGATACATATGGCTTCAACTGCAGTCATTTGAACAGGAAACTCATTAGTAACTACACAGCCATAATTGAAAAGAAAAAAATGCAAGAAAAAAATAATCGCTTGATCACTCAAACCACACAAAGAAGCATTCCACTCCCTCCGTATTTTAATATATGACGTTTTTAACACTAAAATTTGTGTTAAAAACGTAATATATTAATGACCGGAGGGAGTATATTATACAGTTCATTTTCAGATTCTCTGACTTGCTTGACCTAAACAGTTCACCAGTGCTAGATTTCAAAGCATTCAATTCATTGCTCAGGAAATATTGTCGGATGAAATGAGGGCATCGAAAGTTATTTCCAGCACATTTCTTGAAAAGAACCATTTAACCAGAATGCCTGAGAGCTTTGATTGTGTTATATTGGCTGTTAGGTGTCAATCGTTAATTCTAACAGTTTGCCAAGCAAGTTGAGACTGGAATAAAGCAGGCAGGTTGTCACGACCCGCGACTAAACGACTTGGCGATGAAGAACGAAGAGCGTAGCCGTGGCCGGCGGGAGGGCAAGGGCGCTGTTTCCCTTGCTGTCCCGACGCCGTGGCGAGGAACAGAGAAAGTTATTTGGTAATAATTATCTTTGTTGTTTCAATCCAAACAGCCAAGTCCACATATATAGGAGAGGCTAGACACACGTAACAGACTAGGACTCATATCAGCCAATCCGATCAATAACTGGCTAATGTAGGACTCTAACAGACTAACCAACTAACTCTTATTAATCTAGGACTCTAACTAATCTAATGGGAATTGGATTCGGCAACAGGGGTTGCCGGCCTCCTCCTACGCTGATATGTGCGGCCCCATATGACACAGGTAGCATTGAGATGGACATCACAGTAACAACAGTCAGCTAATTTTGGCAAAATGCTAAATACCTTAAAATGATACAAAGAGATGGACATCGATCTGTGGAGCAAAAATGCTAAATACCTTAAAATCAGTCAAGTCAGGGACCACAAATCTTGGCAACTTCTCATCCACCATAACATATCCACCTGCAAAATCACGTAGATATTTCCAAAATTAGACTAAGCAAGTAAATTGTTTACTCATGAAACAAAGAGATGGACATAACAGTAACAAATGTCAGCTGAATGATCATATCATAGTGTAAACAATGGTGACCACATATGTTAATTGAAACAAGTAAAATAAGGAGTATAATGGAGAAATGTTTGCCCCTTGGACACAATAATCAGACTAATCAATGGCAGCTAAGATTTTTCATACATGTTTGTGCTCCAAGCAAGCATCGCAAAGAAAAGTCGAGGTTAAGTTCTACGTAATAGAAAATATGCACTGATGGATAAGTCTTTGTGTAATTGCGCAATCCTGCAACGTGTAACCAATAATCATCTAGCACTGGCAAACTGTACTTGGATGAAGATATGTTTGTGCTCTTTGTTTAAGGTTGCTACTCCCTTCAATATTTTCTTCCCAGGTGAATCGAATACAATGGATACCGCCTTCAATATTTCTTCTTTAAATTTTACTATGCTCTACAATACCATTGTGCAAATGATGGATGTAAAATTTTGCAATGTGTCGGTGAGAAACTCTGCTTGGCTGAACCACCAATTGAAATGGGCTGGTTAGACTGAAACGTAATCTGCTACTCACTTAAATCTTATTGTCTTATTAATCCTTCCTTACTAAGACCTTTTATTGAATGAATAATTCATATTATTGAAAGCGTACCAAATCTCAAGTATGCAAATATTTACTACTTAGACAGTTGACTCAGATAAACCCTAGTCCATAACAATATCGATCCACATAAATAATATCAATCCTCGCTTCTTCCAGATTTCGAGTGGAGCAAATAATGAGGTGACTAGCAACACTCACCATTTCATGTTCCATCAACGCCGGTTTAATTAAGAAATCCCCCGGTTCAAAATCATAAAACTTGTCAACCAAACTAATCACGGCTGCAATCTTATAAGCGATGACGAGCATTACTGAGGCGGCATACGGACGGGTCGATTCAGATCACAAGCATTGCAAGGTATTTTACCTTTGCGGGTGTGGAACCCGGTGGGCTTGCAGTTCTTCCCCTTGTAGTAATCCCGGGGCGCCCTCTTGGAGGAGAGGATGTCGAGCGAGGACAGGCGCTTCCGCCGCATCGACTTCCCGAGCGAGCTCAATATCAGTCCCAGCGGCATCCTCCTCCTCCTCCTCTACCAATCACTCTTCCTGACGATTCCTGCACACCCTAGCAGCGAAAATTGAGAGTTGGATTACAGGGCAACGAGAGGTTCAGGGAGAGCGAGGGCGAACCGGAGGCGGTGACGGGTCTCGGGGGATGAGCGAGGGGAGGAGCGGAGGAGAAATCGGGGCGGCGGCTTGGCGAGGCTAGCGACGTGGAGGCGAGGGAGGAAACGCCGGCGGCCGCCCAAACGCAATAGCGGAGGGGAGAAGAGGCGGCGGGCGGCGAAAATCGGAGGATGCGCGAGAGGTGGGAGCAAATCAGCATGGCAGGACGCTGGTGGGCTGAGGCGGGCTTTCCTCTACCGGCCCATGGTGGCCGCGTCGTGGCCGTCGGATCAGGGTGTCTAGTCCCGATCCGGGCGCACTTGCGGCAAATTAAGCGGCTCGTCCTTGTACTCCACTTCCTAGCTGACGACCAATGGTGACTAGCCGCCCGTGTTGTCCTGAGATTGCGTGTCGTTGTACGGAACTACGGATGAGTATGTACGCAGTAGGAATGGCAAGGCTGGGTCGGGCACGGGCAGAACGAATCCATGCCCGACCCGACACCCACGTGCCCATGTTTGGCCCGTGTCCGTGAAGCAATTTGCAGCCTTTTCGGCTGGCTGATTCAGTATAGCCAGCTAGCTAACACCAACTCAGTTCTTACATAAAAACCATTCATTTTTAGCCGTTTTCAGCCAGCCGAACAGGGCCTTGGATAGAAGCTTGTGTCCGTGCCCATGATTGATGGACACGGGCATACCGACGGATACCATTAAACCTCGTGTGGCATTGTTGTCGTCTGCTGCTGTTCCCGTGTGACGTCACGCCGCCGTCCGCCCCGTCGACTACCGCCGCTCGCGTCCGACGGCCGCCGCCTGTGCGCGCCGTCGATAGCTGGCTGCTCTCGTCTGATGTGCGCCGCCGGCCGTCGCCTGCCTGCTGCTTCCATCATCTATAATGACCCTGTTGCCATCAGATGCATCATCCATTCGTCACCTATTTGCAATTTTGCCGCGAGGGAGCAATGCAGCAGAAGAACTAGCAGCTGAAGCCTGAATGGCTGAATGCCAAAAAGTTTTTGGCCAAATATGTCATATTAATATTTAGACATATATTTAAAGTATTAAACATAGAATAATAATAAAATAAATTATACGCGTAGGGTGTTTTGAGATTGCGTGCCGCAATGCCGTTCTGACCCGGGCCAACATTAATGGGCCATGATGGCGTGATCCCATTCCAGCCCAATAAAAATGGGCCGAATCATTCCGCAAAGTCTGAGTCGTCTGCATTGTCTAGCCCAACTAAGACAGGCCCAGTTTTAACCTTTTCTTCTTCCTTCCTCAACCGTAGCAAACGGGCCGACCAAAGGAGACGAACCAAAGGCGTCTTTCTGCCGTGCCGCCGCCGCCACGGTGAGGTCGGCCGCGCCCCGGGAGAGATCCCCGGCGACGAGCCCGTTCCAGTCGGCAAATCATCTCGTTGCACCTCCCTGCCTCCGTAGGTCATGCCCCAAGTCTCGGGATTTTGTTGTGTTCTTGCTGCTAGGTAGGTCTGGACGGGAATTATCCTAAATGGGGCGCCTTTCTTGATATTGACTGATTTCAGGCAAGCGTTGGCGAGTGTGGATTCTCTGATGCTGCTGCACAGCGCGGCGGCGAGGCTGCGGTCGTGCATCGCTGCCGACTCGTCCTGCTGGAGCTGCCTCTCCCAATGTGAGGCGCCTTTGTATTCAGTTCTTTCTGTTGCATCCGCCGAATGTGAAAATGAATGGCTGATTGCTCAGAAGTATTGCTTGCTTTTTTCTTATCTAATGTTGAAATTTTCTGCGTTGTTTGTGAGAGAATTGATATGGGATGAAACTTAAAACTCTTCAATTTGTTGTCAAACATTCAAAACTTGCCTATAAATAGGTTGGGAATCTGGATATGTGAGATATCAGTGCTCAGACCACATTTTGTACTACGTTGTCATTGGTCTGAACATGATATAGAACCAGAATGTTCATGGCACTAGTCTGATTTGAGTTTGTTAACCCTGGAGAGCATTACATTGCTCTTTTTTGTTGGTAATCTAATTGACAAAGTTAGAACACCATATATACCCCTCCGCTCGTACGTTTTGATTTTTACCCACAAAACCAAGGAACACATACTCTCATGCGCTAGCTGAAATAGTCTTGGAAATGGAGGATTCAAGAATGGGATTGTTGTGGTGTCTATGTTAGAATATCTTCATATTTATTATCCTAGTGTGTTTCTTGTTGCCCCTTCAACAAAAGAATTTAATGGCTTCAACCTTACTTTAGGGTGACACAATCGCATTAATGTTGAATAGCTAATTTCGACTTTTAAAAGAAGCTATGCACTCAATTTTATGGATTAAAAATTGCTGAACTATTGTAACTTTTAATTTGGTTTGCATAAATCATTGGCTGTTGCTCTTTGACTGTCGAAATTCATTCTCGTTACTGTTTTGGCAATCATCCTGGTAGGTTTAACCAAGCGCATCTGATCCTGGCTATGGACATAATGTGAAAGAGATTGGATTGCGTGCTACTGTCATATGATATAATGTTTCCAGATCTTCCCTTTCTTTTGTAAGGTGTAGGGTTGAACGTACTGTCCAATCAGATTTTGTTGAGGAATTTGGCACAAAAATCACTGCCATCCCTATTGGAACCAACTTTTATTTCCAAATTTAGTGTGATCACTCTGTGAAGTAGCAGAGCTATCATTCCTGGATAACATGCTTGCTGCATAATTGACTAAATCTTACAATTTGGGTGAGCTATCGTGCTCTTATTTTTTATGTATTAACATTTTTGCTGTGTATGTTGTTGATTGCGCAGTCAAAACCAGAGTATAGATCATAAATGACCATAAATTGAGACAATTGCATTTGAAGAACTGTTGTAGTAGAAAATTGTGGAGGCTGTCTTGTTCAGTAGGCCGTGGTCATACTCCATTTCTATGAATTTAGCGTGTTATATCGAGGTTCCTGTTGTTTACACCATTATTGTTGCATATTGTTTGCATATGACTTTGAGCAGCCTGTTTTACTGTTGTATTTCAAGTAGTTCCCATGTGAAACTAATATATACCATCCATTTTTGCTGCTTGTTTCGCCTTGTTAGCTTTTAAAAATTCAAATTTGAAAGAAACCCGCTTTCTTCTACCTTTTCAGTTTTTCTGATTGAGATATTTTCTTGTCTTTAAACAAACATTAGACTTTGCTCTTCCACGGTAACAAAAACCGGAGGATGGACCAGTTCGAAACAGCACTGTTCCAAATCTTCTAGTTTTGATACACCTAGTTGCTTGCCGAAATGGGGAGGCAGTGATGTCAGCAACATGAAATATTTATCGAAAAGTATTTTGTGACCCATATTTGAATTTTAGTAGTGTGATACTAATATGCTTTTTGTGATGATGTTCTTCTATACGTATGGATCTTCTAGACTGAACTACATCATTAGAGGTTACATTCTTGTCAATCAGATATGGGTATGCATTTGGATGATACGTAAGTTTAGTTCTATGCATTTGATCCATATCTCAAGACATCTCACAATATCGGACGTCCCGAGTTTTCTTCGACTTGGACAAAAAATTTGGGTTCTCTTGAATTTCTTCACATTTTGCTTGATCTTTGTTCAAATTGATTCAATTCAGGCAACTATTGTTTGCAATTCAAATCTCTAGTGAGATTTCACTAGGATAGAGAGATCCCATGGTTTGTAGTTTTTTTTTTATCTAATCTGAAATAAGAATAAGAAGTAGAAGAAAAAAGTGCATTTATAATTAAATGGTGTGGAGTGGGCAAACTTACACCCCTAACGAGGTGTGATTGTTGTTTGTGTCAAACTTGAGGATGACATTCCTGTCGACGATGAGAGTTGCCCCTCTGATGAGGCCACTGGCGGTGCATATGTTGGCACTGGCATCTTCGCTGGTAGCACAGGCAATGGTCCATTGGACTGAAGGACCACCATGGCAGATCTGATAGATGGTCGCGCGCATCGGTCTGGGTGTGCACACCAGAGCCCAACAACCATGACTCGCTCCATTTCAACCGAGTCGTAGTCGTTGTTGAGGCGCTCGTCGGCCGCCTTGAGAATGTCTCCTTGGCCGTACAGGTCCCAAACCCATTGGAGCAGTCGGAAGAGACCATTATTTTTGTTGTCTAATAGGCTCATAGGCCTTCTCCCAGATGCCACTTCCAGTAGAACAACACCAAAACTGTAGACATCTGACTCAGCGCTTGCTTTGCCCGTGATCACGCATTCAGGATCAATATAGCCTGGCGTCCCTGAGGGGTGGGTCATCGTCTGTATCCCAACAGCATGGTCAATGAGCCTTGCGAGGCCAAAGTCACCTAGCTTCGTATTGAAGGATTCATCCAACATGATGTTGCTCGGCTTGATGTCACGGTGCACGACACATTGCTCCCACTCCTCATGGAGGTAGAGCAGAGCGAATCCGAGCCCAAGAACAATGTTCATCCTGTGGCAACATCCGAGGTAGACAATTGGTTGAGTTTTTAATGGACATTTGCTGATTGCACATAGAAAAATTACGATAAATTAGATAGAGATAATAACTCACCTCATTGGCCATGTGAGGAAAGTGCCATCGCCGTAGAGATGGACGTCGAGGCTGCGGTTGGGGACGAGCTCGTAAATGAGTAGGAGCTCATTGCGGCCATGGCACCATCCGATGAGCTGCACAAGATTGCGGTGGCGCAACCGGCTTATGATATTGACCTCTGACTTGTACTCCTTCTTCCCTTGCTTGGTGGAATCTTTGGTGAACCTCTTTATGGCGACGGCGAGGCCCTGCTCTCTTAGGTAGCCTCGGTACACCGCACCGAATCCGCCTTGGCCAAGCTTCTCCTCCGCCGCGAAGCTCTTCGTTGCGTTAACAAGCACATGGTACGGGAACCGCCTCGGCCCTGTCCCGTTCTCGATCTCCATGAAGACATCGCCTTCTGAGTCATCGTTGTCTGCCTCCTCTGCCTCCCTCATCTTCTTCTTCTGACGTCGTCGCCACACAACGATGGCTACCATGGTGAAGAGGAGCACGGCGAACAATGCTGCACCGACAATGGATCCCACAAGAACTCCGCCACTTCCTGAACCGGAGGTGGTCGTGCTTGGAGACAAAACTGATGACGGTGACGGCGACGGCGGTGCCACTGGTGGTGTGGCCAACGACGAGTTGAAATACCATGAACGCAGCTGATGCAGCTCAACGGACGTCGACGTCGAGGCGGAGAAGCCGACGGAGACCTGCTCGGGCAACACGCTCTTGAGGTCAACCTTGTAGCTAATGTTGTAAGCCCTGTGTCGCGGGCCATTAGGCCCATAACCAAGCTGCAGCGCCATGGACAAGATTGTCGAGACGTTGTCGTACTCGACGACGGCGGTCATGTTCCCGAGCAAGGAGAAGCTTGGCAATGTCGAGGTGTTCTTGGACACGACGGAGTTGATATCAACGCCGATGTGATCATACGATCCGTCGGGGTCGTGCACGATGGTGTCGTTGAAGGTGTCGAATTCGATGGCGACGAATCGATCTTCTCCAGTGGCAACCTCATCGGCGGTTTGATTGGTGAGGCCAAGATTGTAAGCCCAAGAGCCAGCCGACGGCAACCTTGATGGGTAGCATGCGAGGAAAAATGCCATCCCGGTGCCCTTGTTGTTGATGTCCTGGGGATCGATGACGAAGGAGAATTTCGTGGTGAAGCTTGCCATCTCGCCGGTGTCCTTGTCCCAGAGAGGGATCGGCCGCGCGTACGACGCGCGGCCGCGGCTGTGGGCGATGCCGCCGGTGAGGCGGTTCGCGCTGATGTCGATCCACCCGCCGCCGTCGCCGCTGAAGGAGACATCGGCGCTGAACGCCGCGTCCCCTTCCAGCATGATGTCCTTCTGGTCGTTTGGGCCGAAGTTGGTGTAGTTGAATGACAAGGCGGCGACGGCGACGGCGACAGGAGACGGAGATAGGTTGGGGCAGATGGAGAAGAAGATGAGGCAGACGATGCAAGCGGTGGTGGTAGCCGATGTCATCGGCGAAACGCCGGCCATCGCCGCCGGCTTGACTTTCAGTAGATGTGGAGTCAATGCGTACACCGTTGCCAGCGGCAGTCTGGAGTCTGTTTGGACGCTATCGAGACACACGATGATTTTCAGAAGAAAAGGTATCACCTAACATCCCACCTAGTAGGTTAGGAGTAACATGATTAGCCCTTTTTTTTTGAGCCCGTCAGGAAGGTCACATGCTAGTATTTCCCTTTCTTCGTCGGAGCTGTTCACACTGTAAATAATTGACTGGATGAACGAGTATGCGAAACAGTTTACTGGGAACATGATTAGCGATTCTGTTAAAACAAAAAAACTGCTGTAGCGGCATTTTTACGACCGATTTGAGTCGAATTCGCCGAATTCCTGCTGGAGTGCTGCGCAAAGCTGTGCCTGAAGTCTATAGGTTGCACAAAGCTGAGAGAGATTTGAAGCCAAGTGCACTGGTCACGACACAGAGTTATAAAAATCCATTCTATAATTGGTAGCATAAATTATTGCGTACGCTACCACTGAAAAACTACATTGGCCTCCGGAGGGTTAATAATTAGCCCATCAAAAACTTGTTATTTAGGAGTACTAACGTGATTACTGACAAAACTCATCGACTCATCCCACGATCCCTGGGCTAATTTGCGAGACGAATCTAATGATGCATATTAATCCATGATTTACTAAATTCTCTAATCATGAATTAATATATATCATTATATTCGTCTCGCAAATTAGCTCAAGGGTCGTGGAATTGGTTTTGTAAATAATCTATATTTAACAGTTCAAAATAGCAAGATTCCAGAGAGCTAATAATTAGCCCGCTAGATCCAAACAGGACCATTGTACTCATCTCTGGATAGAAAAACAAACCAAAACAGTACAGCAACAACTACCATCGCCACAATTAGTGGTGGCAGGAGACCACAAATCAAGGACTACCATATCTGAAATTAGTGCAGCAATACAGTGATTGATCGAGAGTGACACCAAAAATCAATTAATTTTGCTCGTTATTTTCCTCCGTCGTCGTGTCACATGCTCCCTTCGTTAAAATAAAAAACTAAGTATCAAATGGGACATTCCGTAGTATAACTTGGATAGAGGGTTGTCCACTAAGCTGAGAAACCCATGGCCTAAAATAGATAATCCATTGGATTGTCACGGTACTTACATGCTATACTCAGGGAGACAAGTCAATATCTCAGAGATTCAATCGAGCCTATCTGAAACTGTGCGTTTTGCTTGGACAGATCGATCTCTGCTAATTTGCGCCTGGTTCATCTAGAAATTGGTTGAAGCAATGAATCTTTTATAGGTATACAGGACCAGCAAATAGGACAATACTACTATCGACCCAGTCGAAGTTTTTTTAGCAGGAGCTGTCTCCCATCATGTCCATGTTGGTACCAGTAGTGCCTACCTGTCCAGGTTGGGGCCTGCCCCTTCCCAATGGGAACCGTTCTCCAAAACCCACCACCATTAGGATAGTGTTTAGGTTAAAAATATTTTTGACCAAAAATATCACATTAATATTTATACACACATTTAAAGTATTAAATAGAATAATAATAAAACAAATTACATATTCTGACTGTACACTGCGAGATGAATCTTTTGAACCTAATTAATCCGTCATTAGCACGTGTTGGTTACTGTAGCACTTATGGCTAATCATGGCGTAATTAGGCTCAAAAGATTCCTCTCGCAGTGTACATTTGGAATATGTAACTTATTTTGCTATTAGTCTATATTTAATACTTTAAATGTGTGTCCAAACATTAATGTGACATTTTTGACCAAATTTTTCTTAATCTAAACACGACCTAGGTTTGACGGAGGCGGGGACAACCCTACACCCTTCAGGCCTCATACCCGCCCCTCATGGAGACTCGACTATGAGCAAGCCTAGTGCTAATAAATGACTTTCATCCCATAAAAAAGGCTCAATAGCTTGAGTATTAAACAACCCTAACCACCTTGTACTCCACCTCCCTGGCTGCCGCACCAAAAACTCGTCATCCTGAGTGTCACCACTTCGCCTCCTGTCATCCGGACATCGTAGATTCAAGACAGAGATGGAGGCTCCACAGGTTTTTATAACCCGCACAGAGGTGGTGATGGAGAAAATTGATCCCCCGTCATGTTTCATGGGGATGGTGATGGAGGAATTTAACCTCCATAAAGACGGGGATGAGGAGGCAACCTCCGATGGGTAATTCCCTATTGCCATCTCGTCCTGCCCCCTCCGCTTGTTTGATCACTGTTATGTGAGCTGTTGAACCTGTTCCGGTCTTTCATTTAACTATGATTCATGAAATCATCAATCACCAATCAATTACTCCCATCGTTTTTTGTATAGGGCATATTTTAAAATATCAGTTGTGATATTAAAAAGTATAGTCTTATAAGATCACTTACGAATACGAACACAAATCTAGCAACATTAATTTTATGTCATAAAAATAATTTTATAATAATAAAATTATTGATCAAACACTTATCCTAGCTAAACAATACGAGCCCTAAGCCCTGTTTACGATGGAGGAAGTATACAAATAAAAGTTCATTATACTTTCTCTAGAGTGCTCCGTATTGTTTGTCTTTTTTTTTATGTTGATTAGATGGAAAAATAATAAAAATAACATGTAGCTAAACTTTTTTATTTGCGTACACTATTAAATTATTTAGAACTAAATTTATAATTTAACACCCGTATTAACTATGTTATAATTTTAAAAAGAGAGATGTTACTTTTTTATCATATGCTAAATATTTTCCCTCCATCAAGGGAAAAATATCTAAATGATGGTTTTCACTTTACACCGATGAACTTAGTATTTAATGCCATTAGATTACATTTATAAACGAATTCTCCTAAAAAATAAAAACATTGTTTTTCCATAAGGAGAACAAAAGGACAATATACAATATTGTCGATTTTCACTTGACCGTTGGACCATACAAATAGATTACAGACCATTAGATTAGATTATTATTTATAAATGAGACAAACCGGACTTATCTAATCTATTCACATACGCCATGACTAGCGGCATCCCCTCTGTTTTATATGGATGCAGGATGCCAGGATGACTACATAAAAATGTAATGACCAAATAGAAATGTATTAAACTATAATTCTAATTTCAGTTTAGTTTGAATACTCATGGTTTTGACAATTAAGCGGACAATTGAAGAAGTATAATAACTATGTTTTATTATAAAGACAATATTGCGCATGGTATAACATTAGAAAAGAATACAATGGCCTAAAAGACCAAAACATGTCACGGCTAGGAGGGGGCCCTAAACTGCGTAGGGCGTAGCCGTGCTCGACGGGAAGGCGAGGTTGGTCACCTCGCCACCCCAGAGCCGTGACGAACAACAGATGCTAATTCTGGGGAATGATTGCTTGCCTTATTGATGATCGAATCCTGCCTTATATAGGCTTACAGGAATTAACCAACTAATCTAAACAAATGGAGAGATATGTGCTAACAGCTAACTGAATTTACAAGCTACGTAATCTAACCAAAACGGCCAAGCGCGATCCCCTGACGCCCGCCGTCGCATTCGTCGCGCCTACTCCTCGCGCGCCGCACTTGACAGTGCGGCGTGGTCCTTGGCGCGTCGACGATATACGCGACCGCACATAACAAACAACTATCAAATGAAATGATCATAACTTTTAAAAATATATTAAATTTTTATGATTCATCCTTATACACACTAACTCGTAAAAAATCAGGTCATACATATAAACTTTGGTTTTGCTAAAAATTCATGGCGGCAATCAAACAAATCTGCTAAGATGCACAATAAACGACTCCTATTATTACAATTAGATAAGGTAGTTTGAACATACAGTTCATGAGGTAGTTTAGACACTGTCGCTACAAATTTATCATGTCCTAAAACTTGATAATGTATATCGCCTACCCATACAACAATACAACAACATTCAACTACATTCTTCGGAGTTAACAAAATGATGGGTGGAAAGAATACCTACGAATAAGTTTAGCTCTATTAGCTTATACAACATGAATCTACCACTACCAGCAGTTAGCCAGCTCTTTTTAGTTTTCTTTTTTTCCTGCTTATGTGAACGCTATGTAGACATGCTGCCGTTTCTCTAATGGAAATGGGAGGGAGATGCCCTCTTTCTCGAAAAAGGAAAAAAGTTTATACAACATGATGGTAGACAGCTCCTGGTAAAAAGTGAGTTCTTCTTAGAAGCTCTGCGCCATTTCAAAATATATCTGGTGCTCCTCTACCCTGGCCAACAGAGAAAGAGAGATTATTAGTAGGCAGACCGAATGAATGATGATACATCGTAATTATATCAGAGAACGAGAAAAACTTCTCATCAGAATAATCAACCGCCAAAGTCCCTTCCATGCATGCCCTTTCATGACATCAAAATGATTTGCAATGCAAGTTAAACTCTCAAAGAGTTGCCAATTTTCATAATACAAGCACCTACTGTATCCTACTACCTTGATGCTTAATACCCACTGACTGGAGAGCAAACTTAAGTGCTTGCAAAGTTGTTTTTGTCAGGTTCGCCAGCCAAATTTAGATATTTTATAAGTAGCAATGTCTTCTCCAATAGATTTTGCTAGAATACTATGCTATCATCACATCTCAATGAATCTAATTTTATTGGTGATGATAATAAAAGCAACAAGAATATTTTCTGGTTCAGTAGCCACTCACAGTTTATCCGCCTGTTCACGAGTGAAGTTTGAAACAACTGCAAAAAGTTGACCACTATAATTGAATACTATTGATGCCACACTGCCTGAATAGATCGGAAACTGCATAGGCAAAATGCAGATCAAGATTATTAACACAACAACAATAAGATAAACTTCTCGACAGCTAGATAAAAGTAGGAAAGTTGAATTACTATTGCACACATGGGCACAGCAGCCAAGTTTTATTTTTAGTTGTCGGGCAGCATCAGTCACTTAACATGCACAATCATAAGAATAAAGAACAATCTGATCTTGAACATTAGACATTTGCAGAGGTGTACAGATCTCTAACATTTCTCTAATAAATATTATGTTAGTAATATCCTATTGCAAACAAGTCCTTAGAAATGAGATGCTAATAGTAATTATGAAGCGCAAAAATGATAAGTGAATGAGGGTGAGACAAGAGTTAGCAGAAGGGCCTACAGGTAAGATATCGAATTCTGAATCAATTTTAAACTGCCACAATCAAACAATTGCAGACAACATACTTTTTCGTCTCAAGGATCATATATTATTTACCTCATTCAGCTTCTTCTTTGATTGAGCATCCCAGGCAATGGCATATCCTTCATTATCTCCGGTAACAAAAGTTCTATCACTGCCAATCAAAAATCACTGAATCCATATCACTTTAAGGAACTGACAGTAGGAGAATGCACAAAAATTAAAAACCATACAATGGATGGATTGCGATGCTATTTATGGGAACCAAACTGGATCTTCCATCTCTAGATTTTGGATGGCACCGGAAAATATATCTGCAAAAATACAAATATATCGATGAAGTACAGAGGATAATTAGTACTTTGGGCATCTCTACATTGTTATAGGACTTGTTTTAGCCCCTCTACTTAATAAAAATGTTAAAATTGATTCATTTATCACCACCTTTTGTTCTAGAATTAAACTAATTTAGGACATAAGGAACTTACCTAGATAGATATTTCAAGCAAAAACATTTGTGTTATTATCTTGTCTGCTTGAAATTGAATAAGGTTTTACTTTAGAGCAAATAAATATAGTTTGAGATGACAAACATGAAAATGTCGATGAAAATTTCTATCATCTTCATTTAAATAAGAACAATCTTCTCTTTTATAGTGATTTAGCAATCATCAATGATTTGTTTTAAACATTTGACCTTGATACTATAGTAAAAGTCCCAATACCCGTTGTCACTATCAGTTCCATGATCAAAATACTTCATTGCAACAACTCCATCCACAGATCCAACTGCATACCCTGGGGAAAAAGAACAATCAGTCACGCAATAAAATAGTGGACATCTGTTGCAAAAAAAAAATAGTTTTTTTTCCAGATAAACAAACAATCAATAACAAATCCCTGGAACTGGAAGGTAAGAATAAAATGAAATGACCGATTCCTTGCAGCATCTCACTTTGAAAGGATATAGAAGGAAAACGAACACGTCTGAACATATACAAGTTTGATTGAAAAGAGAATGGAGACTTCAACACATAGCCTCAACAAAACACTTATGTTTTACTACTAAGCTACATTGGTGTATCCATTCTTGAAAAGATATCACCATCTAAAGATGATGAGTTGATGACCATCACTGTAGAAATTGTTTATTTCAAGGAAGTAGCAGCGAAGAGGACCCAGGGCAATGTTTTGTTGTGGAATAACCAATGGAATGCAACATGTTTATCAACAGCTACTATCGTTATAGAATTAAACTTCATATAGAGTAAAACCATACCATTCCACTCTGGAGAAGAGTGAAGGCTTCTTATGTGATACTCCACAGGGGAATATTTTGCCTTAACTGGTCCTGTCAGGTTCCTTGTGTCATAAATGTGAACTTCTCTATCAACTGCGGCTAATATATACATGCCACGGACTGAAAGTGACACCACATCTGAATCCAAGACTATGATGCTGTTTGGGCTCACATTTTTTGTTTGTGTATCCCAGAACATTAACTTATTATCAAGGGTACCAGTTACAACTTGACCTGATAAGAACACAACAGAAGAATAATCACAAATAAACGATTTGACGGTTGAATTGAATATTTAAGACATAAGTAAACACTGTCATTTCTATTATGAAACTCGCTAAATAGATAATTACAGGAATGCATAATGCTTTCATTTACATATACCAAAAGAACTGTAGTCTCAAACTAACATAACTTTTCCCATCATTACTATCATCTGAGTACTAAAATGTCAGATGCTGAAAAATTTCAGCAAATGAAGACACAAGCAGTGTCGAGTTTTTCACCAATTGGATGCTCAGGCCAAAAGCCCATCAAACCAAGAAAATCATCTAATATAATGCTATGTACTGCCCCTTACCAGTTGTCTGTGAGAACTCAATGCAGGAAACCACTTCATCGTGCAGCCCAACGGTACCTTGAGCCCCTGAATGCAAGTCATACCTGAGAACATTTCCCAAAGAGTACTGATGCATGAAATTTCCATATTAAATTACAGAACATGGAGAATGGGGCATTGCTTGTTATAGCACAAACCATTGGTGGTGGAACAACTTTCTTATTAAATTTCATTATATATTTAATACCTCTGGCAGCGAAGAAATAAAAACTAGGTAAGCTTATTTTAGGTATGAAAAGTCTACACATGCTAAATTTTTCTTACTAACTCTGATGTGGTAGTCTGTGAGTATATCTAGATTTTCTTTAACTTCCAATCTAGTGAACGTTGAGATTTTTGTTAGTAAGAATTTAGCAAGAAAATTTTAGTATGTGTAGCAACGCTCTTTTAGGTTTCCGTATGTCATGTTAGAACCAAACCACATCAATGTAAAAGTAAGTCCAATCTCCTGGAGCTAAATGTAAAGTCCAATCTCCTGAAGCTAAACTATGTAACAATACCTTCTCTACCACATGCCCACATAGAGAAAACAGATTTTCCGAAATGTCACAATTATCAAGTCATGCCCAAAATACCACATACAGACGATAGATTTTATGCGTATTCAGGAAGACACGAAATACTTAGAACTTGGATGAAATGCTACATATAGAATTCAATATCAGTATAAGCAACCTAGTAGAACACGTGGCATCATGCACCCCGCAACAATAAATTCGAACAGTAGCAGATAGCTCCTAACCTGGTCCAAATTTCAGTAGATAAATATCATATAAGCAAATGTAGCAATGAGCATATTAACTCAAGATGCAACCGCACCACTGATTGCTGCAACCCACTTTTGGAGAGTAGGAATTTTACCTTGTTATGGATCCATCAGAACCACCTGAGAGCGCCACGGCCTCATCCTGGAAGCAGCAGTCCAGAAGCGACGCCTCCGACTTCACCTCCATCCGGAGCTCGGAAGCGTCTGCATCGTACACCCGCAGCCCCTACAGAACAAATCCCATCCAAAAGGGGAAAAAAAACTTATCACGAACCTACCCCGCGGATTCAAACTCATCTCGATTTCACATTTGTTCACCTCCGCGAAATGCATCGAGAAAAATTCAAAACAGGAAACCATCGAATAAAAAAAAATCAAAATCCACCACGCGCCTCCCACGAACTGGACCAAATCAGAAGCCACCCAAACGGCCGAGCCACCCTAGAACACGACGGACGGGGGAGGAGAGGGATCTCACCGAATCCCACGAGGAGACGAGCAGGTTGTTGGAGGATGGCGCGAATCGGAGCCTCGACGCCGCGCCGGCGACGGGGCCGCCGCACTCCCGCCTCCGCCATCCCATCGATTCTTGAGTTCTCGATTCTTCTCCGTCGAGGCCTCTGGAGTACTGCAACTGCGGGAACAGTTGAGCTTCAGGGACTCGGGTGGGGATTTTGAGTTTTTTCGCCGCCCATTTTTTCCGCTGGTGAGCTCGCGCGGTTTGTGGGCCTAAACAAGGAGGGCCCTTGTGGTGCTTGGGCCTGGGCGCGGTAATATTGGGATTTGAGCTTGGGCTCCGATGATTAATTCGCTTTTGTTCAATTCTCTCTTTTTTTAACGGTGCATTGAGATGGAAATTGGGATGCGTTTTTGGCTCTTTGCATCTAATCTGCCAAAATGATCCCTAGTTTGCAACATTTGCAGAAAATTCATACATGTATTGAATCTAGGGTGGGAAGTAATAAGGGTTATATACTTCAATTATTCGACATTGTAACACGCATCACATATTCACATCCCTTTGACTCATTTTGACAAAGTTGCATTTATATGGGAGCTGTGATTAGCACATAAAGGTTGTGATCACACTCTACAGTTCAAAAAGCAACTCACAAAGCAATACTGACCCACGTCATTGTGCTCAATTCACGAAAATGAAGGTCTATAGACACTCTGACACACGTTATTGTGCTCCATTATCAACCTAACATGCCGTGCTTGCCATATGGCCACAGACTGAAACATCACTTGCAAGCTGACCAAAAATAACAAGCGTGCAAGATTCAGCGAATCGGCAGAATCAGCTGGTATATTTCAGTCTGAATATTGGCGAATATCTATTTATCTGTACATCACAGCCAAAGTGCCGATTCAGCAGCAGCCTTTGTTTTGGTACCGCTTTGCTGCAACAGCTAGGACTGCCAAACAAGGACGCAGCAAACGCACGTCTTTCCAAACATACAGGCAATAATTCTCATTTATACCCCATGTACTCTGCTGTTCTTCACATATAAGGGTTACATCCCTGACAATTCCAGAACAAATCATAACCATATTTCACTGGAACAGCTTTATACTAGAAATGTTTTCGCAGAATATCTTATGAACTAATTTAAGAAATTCTCATTAAAAATGTACACCATGTCTCAACCCCGAAGCCTGAAAGTTGGGAAACGAAATAGGCCAACGAGGTATGTGAACTAATGGTTATACTTACCTTCTTATACCACTCCAAGATCTCTACGACGAATCGAACTATAATCCAATGCTCGCTGCCAACATCTTTTCAAGATGCGGCAGAAATGTAATAGCCTGATGGACACCTCGGTCTACGACAACGTCTCGTTGTTCGTCCCCAGCCAATGATACTCATATCGCTAGCTTCTACGTCCACGGCATCAGTTTTTTCAGGTGGACTAACCAGAACTTCCTCCTCCTCAATAGTTTCTGACAGATTCTTGCAAGGTTTTCTACCTCTTGGTCGCCCACCGTATCTTCCTCGCCTAGTTAAACTTGACTGCCACGATCCACCAGATGCCTGTACTAAACCCTCAAGTAACTGAATGTCCTCTATAATTTCAGGTCTCGCAAGTGATGTAAGGCCAGGCAAGATATCTTTCTGAAAATCACGCTTCTGCCGCCGCCTCCTTTGCTGGCCCCTTTTTGGCTTAGTGAGAAGGTTTACTGGTAATCCTGCTTGTTCATCATTTGGTATTGCAGGAACCTGTGGCCTGCTCCAGTACTCATCGATCTTGGTCTCTTCCAGCTTCAGTGTCAACAATTCAAATGAATCCGGACCTTCATCACTGGAATCATGGACTTCTGCTTGCTCAATATGGTCATCGGTGCTTGATACAGCAAGATCTGCAAACCACTGCAGCATGTCATCAGACATCTCTGCAATCGTTGGCACATGCATGGACAAAGCAACAATACTCTCTGCTGCAATTCTACTGGATGTAAAATATCCATCATCAGCCTTCTGGGTTGCATCAAGGTTACCAGAAGGACATTCTGGATTAAAAATCCAGGCAGCATCCTCTTCACAAGCAGGCATTTCTAAATCAATGACAAAATTGTGTTTGCCATGGTTGTTCTGTAAGGAGGCCACATAGCATTCATGTGACACCACAGACGACTCTGAACTGTCTTCATTTGGTGCATTATCATTCAGATCAATGAAATTCCTCATGGGAACACTGCTTTTCTTATCAACTCCTTTAGCACCTTTATCACCTACAGGCGAATATTTCTCGCATAAAACAGGTAAACATGTAGCACTCTCCTGAGTCTTATTACATGCCAGTTGAGTTCTAGGGACAATGACCTCAAACGCCTCATTCTTTTTAATCACGCTATCCAGGGATTCCTTCTTAACCCCACAGTCTAGGGATGTCGAAGCAGAATCTGATAGGCTATGAATAGTCGAAGCTGTTTCTTTCCTATCTTCACTGTTGTTGAGATCAATTACAATCTTATTTGAATGCGCAAAAACCTTCCTTGGATTTTGCAAATCTGATGGACGAGTGCATGTATCCGTTGTTTTTACAAGCCATGGGAACCCAAGAACTGATCCACTGGCTTTACTATGTGGTAAACTACTAACGTTTCCTCCATCTTGTTCTACAAGACAATCTTCCTGTCCATCTAAGAATGCTTCATTTAAGTTAAAATTCTTCAGGCCCTTAGCATTTGCAAAGTGAGGATCCTCATGCTGGCGTGCTGAATGTTCATCCTCGTCACTTGAAATTGCTATCTGATGTTGTGATCTTGATGCACAAAATGGATCAAGTGCAAAATCGGGACAACTGCCATCTAAGCCATTATTTTTCTTCACCTTAATAATTGAAGTTCCAATGCTTTGGTTCACGGTTGAAGAACCTTCGAAGCTTGGAATTGGCTGGAATGTAGCATTATTAATAGCACTGCTCCTTGAATCTACCATGCAGTAACCTATTGGGGAAGCACCTGAAGGCTGGTCTATACGAGGAATAGACACGGGAGCAGCAAGTGCACCAAGACTTGAATGATGCGTGCGGTCAAACCTAGGAAAACTATTGAGAGCAGGGACTTCCAGAGGACTTTTTGCAAACCATCCAACTGAACTATTTTGACCTTGGTGAAGAAAGTGATTACTGCTTGCAGATCTCCAATCAACACCTTTCATGGACATTTGCAGATTTCCATCGCTGTATCTGGGTGTGAAGACATTTATGCTGCTGATCTGTTTACCTGATGAATGAAGCAAGAGACAAAATGACTGTTAAGACATTTACACTGGATCAAGTCAGTGTAATAAAAATAGTAGTAGACAGATGTGCTACTGCTAGCTATTAAAAAACATCCAGAAATGCTTTCTAAGCTCTATGCATGATGTTACCAAGCGTCCGCATAAACTAGAGCAACATATGAAGCATGCACAAAATGGGTATTCGGTGCATTCAAACACAGGTAGGTTACAATATCAGAAAGAAAATAGCATTCAAGTTAAATCAACAAAACAGGATTGGCGCAGTCATTCAGCAGTATTATTTGGAAAGCCACATAAAAGAAGCGGCTTCTAGTTTTAGATTAGCGCAGACATGACTAGAAAAAAACCAACATGCAACACTACACGGTCCAGGCTATAATAGCATATCACATATAACAGATCAAAACACTGAGGCATATCGCGAAAAGAAAGGTTTAGTTGAGGACTTGAGGGAAATGAGATACTGGTATAGTTAAGGGAAACACAGTTTTGAATGTATAGGAGAAAGCTGTTACATGCTACTGAGACATGAGAGTTGAGACTTGAGACAACATAACACAAGTTAACTTTTAGTAAACAAATCTGGTAACTATAGTACTAACATTTTTAATCGTGCAAACATAAAAATAAATCATCTGACCAGGAATAAGTATGTTTTATGTGAAGGTTACCGTTACCTTTATCAATCAACTGTTTCTCCTCCTGCTTTGTCTTGGTATTTGCAGCAAAGAAATTTGAGCTTGTTCCTTCATCCAAATGCTTCACTTTAAAGTATTCTTTATTGAAATTAAAGTTACCTGTGCTTGGTCTCGATATAGATTGGTGCCATGAGTTCTCCAAGGTATAGGAAAGACCTCTGTATACTGACCCATTAGCTCTGCCCACATATGTGCCTGTAATTGGCTCATTCAGGTCAACAGCTTGCCACCCCCCTAAATTATTTGTAGCATGCAATCCTGAGATTGAACTATTATCACTCAACCTCCCTAAACCTTCCGGGCTAACGAATATGAGGTCAGCATTATTCTGATATTTTTTCTCTGATGCTACACCAAGGAAATCTATAGGGCCATTCTCTGATGCATTATCATCATCAACATAATGATCAGCTGGCAGCTGAAGGTCAAAAGTGCCTTGTTTGGCATTCAAAGTAACATCCCTTGTGGAGAACCCATTTGGAGAGGACTGTACACTACCTTCTCTAAGGAACTTCAAGGAGTGATTCGTAACACCATGCTCTGCAATAGGAGCCTTTCTGTATGCTATCGACATAGGAGGTGTCTGAATTGGCCAAATCATCTTTGCACCATTTGGTGCAACTTGTGATGGTGAATTTGTCTTTGATGCATCTTCTAGCATCGGGTATGGATATATATCTTTGTTTTGATACGGTTTCATCAGGTCCCTCTGTATTTTGTAAACCCGGTGCAATTCATACACCTGGACATTTGGCAGGATTATCAGGTATGACATAAGAAAACATGAGGATGATAATGGAAATTCCTGCTGTGCTGTTGTGGCTTATAATGATGGTAACATGCTTATGAAAGAAATGCCAGAATACTCACTTGTTGCCTAAATATGGCTTCATGTTCAAGCATCGTGCGCGTGAGCATCTCTTTGTCGTATTCTGAATAACAATTTGCCGGTTCTGTCACGAAGCCATTGCACATATGAGCATTTGGTGTCTTCTCATCATGGTACGGAGACCACCTACCATTTGTATCCATGTTGAAATCCCCTGTGGCATAATATCCAAGCATGTAATTGTCGCCTTCAACATTTGCCCCCATTCTTGGTAATCTGTCAACAGAACATTCAAAAATCCGAATTATACAAAGTGACTCACATATGGCACAATGAAAAATGTGCATTTTTAATTTGCTTGAAGAAGGAAACAAAAGGAATAAGCTAGCAACTCAGTTGTTTCTGTCAAAGTAAAAGGCGACAGTTAAACGCTGAAAAAGAATAAACTTCACTTTCATAGTTGTACATTTTACAAGCATAATGGCAATTGCATTTTTCTATTTGAGAAGCATGACGCTTCAATACAACTAACATAAGCATAATGCCTACTCACAGGTAATTCTAAGGACATCACCCTACACAACATTCAATGCAAGAAAATTGAGAAGATTTAAAAGTATTAGCTAAATTGTGTTACTTAAAATTACCATAAACTGGAATAAGTAAAGCAGCTAAGTAATGTAAAAGGCTGGAACAAGTAGAGCATCTTAGTAATGTAAAACTGATATAAAAAAAGGTATTTTGGGATTGTGTTGAATAAATATGAAAACAAGAGGCCTGCATTGATCACATATGATCCCTGTTGTCGTGGAATGAACCCAGCCTGTTATGGTTTTGCAATCTTTGCATCAAGTGCACTTACTATGTAATAATGGACAGCTATATGCATTGGTCGATGCAGAGGCTGGAATGTTGAAATAATATTCCCTTTTCTAAAAAAAAGTGCACTTACTATGTAATAATGGACAGTTATATGCATTGGTCAATGCAGAGGCTGGAATGTTGAAATAATATTCCCTTTTCTAAAAAAAAAAGTGCACTTACTCAGATTAGAGAGTCGACACAGTTGAAATATACAGTGCGACTCTTCACTGATATGAACTTCAAACAAATGGATGGGTCAACCTATCCAGTTGTATGATTAATCAATACTGAGTCCCAAGCCGAATGGCGCTTCAAGAAATATCCTGTTCACGAAATAATGCAGTGAGTATTACGAAATGATCTATATCAAACAAGATGCTAAATAGAAGTGTCAGGGTACAGATGAAATACAATATCAAAGCTCACCATTCCTATCAAATATTCCCCAAAAAAAACACATTGCATCAATTGAAGCAGCACCAAAGTCCCAATTTTTTTATGGAAAAACACAAGTATTGTAGTTCTCCATTCAAGAGAGAACAAAGGGAAAGAAGATATGATCTCCAGTTGGTCCAATACTTGTCTGAAGAGAGAACAACATGGAGCGGATTCCGATGGATCCACTGGATTTGCAGCGGCCGGCCCCGAGCAAGACGCCGGACATAACCGGAGACGTGCGTGGCGGCGGCTTGGCAGGATGTCAGCTCGCCGTCGTGTGGAAGACAAATACAAGTCAACCCCTCGATACTCGCGGTAGCTCAACTAACTCGACAAAATCCTACAAATCACTTCTTTCAGGAGAATAGATTTATCTATCTATCGCCATCAGTTCATCAAGAAGACAGACGCAATTACCATCTTCTCCCGGTCAATCCAACCGAAAATTTGGCGATACAGCTAAATCCAATACCAAATCGAATTGCCAGGCAGAAAAGTCAAAATCCTCAACCAACAAAGAAAAGAAAGCAAGAAACCACAGCTTTTCTTACAGCAAACATCAAAATCTCATCTCAAACATTTATTTCATTTCAATTCACCTTAACGATGCTCGCTTCACTGCGTTGCAGAGGATTGAGGCTGACCACACGCAGCATCCGCAGGACGAACAGCCTGGCAGGCACCACCACTCCCATGGCCCCTAGACACCCAGCATCAGAGTCCCTAGTTGATCTCAAAAAGCAGGATTTTTTTCCCTAGGGCGAGAGAGCCGATCGAGCTGGAGGATAATTGGATTCGATGGGCCACGGAGGAAGACGAACAACAACGAGAAGAGTATAGGGGGGTGGTTGGTTCTTGCTCTTGTTTTTTTGCCTCAAGAATGACGACGCACAAAAAAATTTCTCCTTTTGTGGGGGGTTCTTGGGATGGGTGTTTTTGGTCCCTTTCTCTCTCTTTCTCTCCTCCGAGGAAGAGAATGGAACGACCTCCTTCTATAAACTATACTTGCAAGCACAGCAGATTTGTTGGCATCTGGTCTTTTTATTCTCTCTCCTGCTGCTGATCCTTATACTCCAATCTCACCCACTCTCTCTCTCTATCTCTCACTTTCTCTCTCATCAGGAATTTAATGTTTCCAACAATTTTTTTTCTCCCTGCGCACCTGTGCTGTCTCTTTCATAATTTCGGCGTGAAAGTAATGCATTTTCAAGCCCCTGATTAATTATGGAGGTGTCTTGTTAAGGATCTGATTTTCTGTGGGATCAGACCAGACAGTTGTTGTTTAACTTTGTTCCGATGATACGAATACCACTAGTTTAATTATATCTGCCTCTTTCGGTCAGTGAGCCAGTGAGGATTGGGACTTGCGAGAATCTGGCAGTCTGGCATCCCCCTCCATCTAGCAAGGCAACGGCTTCCGCCATGTGGGACCACCACGTCAGTGTCACTAGGGGACCGGCATGCGATCAGGGCCGTTCAGCCTGCCGATCCGACGGCCGCAATCTTTTTGGGCAACTCGTGTAGATTGCTGCTCGTCGTCGGTGACCGGCCGGTTTCAGTTTGGTCGTCCGAATTTGACGATTCGGCCTCGGATTCCTCGAGGGGAAGCTCCGTGATGCCGGTCGGTCCCCTACAAAGGCTGAAAGGCAAATGCATATGCTTCCATCACAAGTGATATGGATCATTAATTGTTATATTAACCCAACAGGATCATCGGGGTAGAGAGGGAGTGAGAAAATAATTACTACTACTACTTACTCGTTGTCAGAATGAAAAATTGCACAAGTTCAAAAAGCATCATCAAATATTGGTTTCAAACGCGAAAAAAAAACATCAACCCAAATATGGAGAACGAAGTGGTGGTGATCTAGAATAAAATATTTTGTGTTTAGCTACGAATAAAATAACATCTCCATGAAATAGATGGACTGTAGGAGTATTTATCATAACTCTATTTTATATGTAGTTATTCATTTATATTTATTTTGTTAATATTAGGAAGTTTAAAAAGTTATTTTCAGATTTCACAATAGTAATAGGTGAGTACTGTGCTTTGACAGTTTACCGCCAATTACAGTTACACGGGCCCTAATTGGAAACTTGGATTCGCTTCAGAAAATCACTTTCTCATTAACCGCAGAAGCACAGGGGAAAAAAATTCGGCGTAAAACGTTCGTGCAAATTGGCAAACCATGGACGAAATTGATGTGGTCACCACTGCAGTTCAAGATATTAGCCGGGCACTCCTCAGTCTGTGGCTCGTATAACGTATTGATGTCGGTGTACTTTTGTAACCACAGTTGCACATGTACAGGTAGTACTGCAGCAGCAGGTCGCATGCATGGGTGGCCTCGATCGGACCAGCAATTAATAAATTGTGCTGTACCGGTGTGGTTGAACAGTAGCAGGGTTCACAAAGCAGAGCCTCCTTTGAAAGGAAAATGATACTCTCCGTAACAAAAAATTACGAACTACTTAAAAAAAAATGTGGCGCCCAGTGGGCGTACGTACTTACCTCCGTTTCGTATTATTTTTCATTCTAGCATTTAAATTTTATTTTAAAATACTTGACAGTCTAACCTTAAAAAAACACTTGTCATTTTCACTTCCCAAGCACTTTTGGGGATGTTTTTTTTTTCTTCTTACCTTTCATTAATGTTCATATTAGTACTAGTCCTCTCACAAATGATGTGCTTTAGAAAAGATGATTAGTATTTAGTTGATGAGGTCAGCAAAGTAATTTGCCTATTTTAGTATGAGAATAGCTAAAACAATAGGTAAATTAAAACGAATTGAGTATCTTCACATCTTCTATATCTAACAACAGATTAAATCAAACTGTTAAACCTTCATAGCAACTTTTTTCAGTCTTCACAAAACGTTGACTGCCATATATTTTGATAAAAAGTAACATTTTTTTCTCAAAATTTGTCGCTAGATTTTGTGGGTCGAATCTGCCTTTTTACTTTTTTTTTTGCCCCTTCCGATGGTTTCAAGATATATACAGCGGAGAAAAAACGGGAGAATCGAACCAGGGATCCCATACGCGGAAAGGCGGCGATGAAGCCATATTTTCATCAATTACATGCGTATTTGGTATAAGTTAGAAATATAACTATAATATAGTAAAAATATAATTATACTGTATTTATGTATTTCTTACATTTCACATATTTTGGGTAAAAGTCTGTCATCGATGTTAGTTGGACCCAAAACTTAGGCTCTCTCTTTATCGGATTGATTTACCAAATAAACAATTTGTGGTCTCGAGTTAGCTTGAAAACTAACTGTAAAATTTGGCAATGTTTTCATAAAAATAAGTCTTTTTAAACGGATCGGTTTACCCAAATAATTTATGATATCGAATTAGCTCAAAACGTCCGAGAACCAAACGGTTTCTATCGGCTTTAGTAAACCCTGAACGTGGTACGAGTTACGACCTCTACCACACGGTAAACCCTAAACAGTAGTGCGTAACTTTTTTTTTTTTGGAAGTTATTGGCGGTGCCGCGTACAAGTCGACCATCATTCGCACGTAGGAGTACTAGCTGAAATACTCCTGTTCATGGAGCACGCCTTGGTTTGCGTCGCGTTCCATGGACGCGACGTACGTACTCCGACCGAGACGGTCAGGTGGTGTTGGTTCCGTGCGTGACTGTACGCGACCTGAGCACGCCTCGCTCACGTGCGTTTCTTGTGGCTATGTTGATATATTGTTTTCTTTCTTTAGTTTTTTTGAGGATCTACCTTAAACTTGTTTCACGCTGCCTCCACAGGTCCACATACGCCGAAGCGAGAAAGGAACAGTGTGCAGGCACATGGAATGCATGTTCTAAAAATTGATGGATAATAGTTTTTCAAAAGTTTGGTGTTCGGCATCTTGCTGGATCCTTGTCACATGATGAGAACATGATAGGTACTTTTTTTTTTCCTGAATTCAAAGGTCTCCTTTGGAAAAGGGTATTTCGCCAGACTTTGTAGGGTGTACTTTTGTTTGGAGTAATTTCAACCCATAGGAAGAACAGGAATGGAGGAATATGAATCAGAGAAATTTTTCATGAGGTTTGATTGGATGAAAAATCTCCTATGTTTCCTCTCTACAAATTATAGGAAAGAAAAAATTATTTGATTTTCTGTACTTCCATTTATACAAAACCAAACGATAATTGTAGGAATTAATTCTAGTGAATTCACATCTTTTGTTTTAAAACAGGGGGCTAGTAAGTTTTTTCTACATGTCTTATCAATGTCAAGAGAAAGAGAAAATAACGTGCACATTGTATTCCTTTGCATGTGTTTATATTTTACTTTCCCCTAAAAGCACACATGCATGGTAAAAGAAGAAAGAGTGTCCTTTAACATCCACACTTAGGCCATGTTTCTTTCGGCTTAAGATTATGGTAATTTAGATTGTTGAGCCTGATTACTGTAGGCATGATTGTTATAAGTTTTAGTAAAATAAGTTAAGTTGTTTCTTTTCTAGATTATTATAGGTTGGATTATTGAGTTCGTAAGTGTATATGTGGGGTGGGGTGGCATGGTGAGTAATTTTCCACCGAATAAACTAAAAAAGCTCACCTAAATGAGCTTATCATATTATAATAATCTAGGCTTCAGATTATAATAATTTGCTCTAATAATTTGTATGTTTTATTTTAGATTACTCATAATAATCTAGATTATAATAATCCCAAGCTGAAATAAACATGGCCTTAATCTGCCACTAACTTACGAGTCATTTGGAACACATCATTAAAAAACCTTATGATTCAAGTGGCATGACACCTTTTTGGTCATATGGATTGGAAATAAATTCAAGAACGAGTGCAGGGAAAACATATAGAAGACACAGATGATAGATAGACTGAAAGAATTTTATTTCTTAAAAATGTTAAATTTCATGTAAAAAGTCATCCATATTTCAGTAGCTCGAGCTGTGACGGAGGGAGCTAGCAGCTCACCTTTTTCCTTTTCCCCCTTGCCGAAATGGAACTGCTACATTTATTCGACCTAAAATCTAATAATCGGGAAATGGACGGAGAATAAGAGGAACTGGAGCATGTTCTGATCCGCAAGCTACATCTCTACCGCTTTCATAGAATAAATGTACACTTGTTTTCTTCTGAAAACAAAGTCCAGAGTGGCGGTGCTTTTTCTATTCGTGGATTGAATTGTCATGGTCATTTTTACTCTCTAGTTCTTATGACCGTCTATACCCCACAAGAATAATTTGGAGTAAGATTTTAGACTACCGCAGAGGCGAACGGTGCGTGGCATCAGGGTCACCCAGGCCAGAGCCAGTCCGACTTACACTACATGGCCGGTTGGACCCGAGACTTAATGGCGATCGAAACGTAGATATATGTCCGGTTAGACCATACATATATTAATTACGAGGCTAAGGCCGATTGAAACCACCAATCAATCGTCTGACGCGCGTTCATCCTAATATGGTCCCTTCCGGATGATTGCTTGATGACATCTGCCCCAAGGCGACGTGTCTCCAGGTCTCACTGCGTGTTGCACGAGGACGCGCACAATGTATTTAGTGGCCACGATCCGCTTCCATCAGAAGGAAAGAGAATCCTCTGACTTTGTCATTAACATATAGGCCCGATGCCTTTTAAAGCCAGATGATCTCAATAAAAAAATTATCACACGTATAACCATACATACAACGCACAAAGAGCACCCATGCTGCTATGCTACATTGGTTTCGTTCATAATAGAAGTATAATAGTACCTGCTATAATTTTTACTCGACGATCGTTAGTTAAAAGTAAGCTAACAAGTTCAGCTGCAGAATCGGAGGCTTGTGGTCTCGGCCAAGTCGATATCAGATAATATTGTAACAGAGGAAGCTAAATGTGAAATTCTCGTTTTGGATGGTCACGTCAACACCCGATTTATGTCATCTAAACAAATATACTTGAGATGATTTATTAAAATAAGATCAAGGATCTAAAACGTACACTGTACACAATTTATTTGTATATATGAACGCAGATAACCCTGGATTAAGTTATGTTTATAATTTTAAGTACAATCTGTCGTACATATGAGGAGCACGTATAGATGACATCCATAAATTCATTGGAGCGTCTACGTGAGGAGAGCGTTGAGATGTGAAATTAAGAGAACAAAGTGACATAAAGTGTAGAGCCATTCTCATTGATATTTGTACTCTTTTATAAGGGATTACATGTAACATCAATATAAAGTTAAATGCTAAATAAAATGGTAGCATAATGGTCCATAACTTTAGGTGTTATAAACCATATAAATAGCATCTATTGCTGTATTTTATTTGCCTCCATTGATACACATGAATGTGGGCTGTTACAAATTGATTAAGAGCACAATTGCTCCATACTTGATGAGATCAAATATTCTTGCATTGTAACCCTTCCCTTTTGATCGAGTCCTTAAAATCAATATGTTTTGAATTCCTTCGAAAACCCCTTTGGAAAAATAGGAATAATATGAGTGGTGATTACTCTATCATAAACCTGTAAGGTTTAAGGAGTAATTTATGCCTTGTTTTATCTCTAGAAAAACCCCTGTAGGGAAAAACATGAGATATGGAATATGTTTGCATCTAACATTATCTCATTAAACACTTTCTACGAGAACACCTGATGGTGAAAACTCATAAAAAAGAAGAGTGCAATGTGAAGCGTTTAACACAGACCATCATTCAGAGTCTCCCCCTGAAGCTTGTCTCTTGTTACTTTCTTTTGATGCATCCATGGGAAAAACTCCTCTAAAACCCTGTGGGGAAAATTTGAGGAGAAACCATGTTATAGATATGTCATTAAAACTCCTTTAAAACCCAGTGGGAAAAATAAGGAGAGAATGGTATGACATATATGTGTTATTGTCTCATGAATTCTCGAGAAACCTTGAAAAAGGAAAAACTCATGTGAGAATTTTGAGGACAATGATTATGACCTTTGGATCATAATTAGGTTAACTTCTTAAAAAACATATAGAAAAAATATGAGAAGTTATTATATATCTTTGATATCCCTTTAAAAACCCCTGTTGGGGAAAATAGAGATATGATATACTTGCGTTGATATATTGCCTTATTAAAAACCTTTCATGAGAAACCTGATTGAAAAAACTCATAACATGAAAAAGGAGTACAATATTTGTATTTGAATAGATTTAGTCTAGAAGATTACTCCCCCTGACACTTACAAACACAGATTGACCACATACCAATTTCTTATAACGTGAAGTTAACATGAAGTTGGTAAGGACCTAGTTTGCAAGATAACCTATTTTGCAATTGAACAACGCAAATATCATATCTTTGTAGATAATGATAGGTGATTCAATAGAATCAATACCATATAACATTATTATGCGGTTGATCATTCTACGAGGTTGTGAACTTCGGAATGATACGTGGAAGTAATTATATTTAATCACTTCTAATGATAATCAGTATGTAACCTGACTTTGCGGGGATTAGTTTGCCAAGATATACATATCCCACTATGGTTTATCTTGATTTCAATAGTAAATCAAAATATTTTATTGCCACAAAGATATCCGTTGATATCATGTCTAACTCTCACCTGACGGTGATATTAGATATGCGCTATTATGGGCTAGCTAGGTATCTGCATATGCAATATCAGGCCTGATTGTAATTTGCAAGATATATGAGCGCTTTAATGGCATATAGTTTCATCTCAGGGTCACTGGATATTAATCCATCTTTAGGGATTGAACGACCATAAGTGTTCATGGATATGATTGTACAATATCATTTGGATATTGGTAGACAATATCAGATGGATATTGAAAAACTGATTTATGTGTTTAAGTTGTAGACTTAAGCTTGATTTGGTTTTACCCAAATCTATCATCTCAAAATTGGTCTTTAAGGTTTAATTGCTCAGATGAGAAATTATACCTAAAATGATTTCCAATTAGTTTGTGTGCTTTCAATGATTACAAAAACCATCGATATTGTTGAGATGATATAAAATCCAAATTTGGATTTCTTTGTAAGCACACATGGCAATCGACATGGTTGGAGTTTACCTTCTGTGGAAGAAACTCACACAACCAATAATACCATAATAATTTGACCATGTTTGATTCAGAATATTAAGTCCGTCAGGACTTGGTTGTCTGAATCTATCAAATTCATTTCATCTGCCATAATTGAATATAGAACTTAATTTGCACACATACCAATGAGTATGTTATTCTAGGTCTCTGCGAGAAACCATGTGCTACAAGCTCTTGCTATCTCACCACCATGCTTCCGTAAGAAGGCATTATGAAAAGGATATATTACTGTGGTAATATTTCCATTATTGAGCAAAAGCAATACTCCTTAATTGTCACTTTTTGATTTGACCCGATTTAAGTGTAATGAGCACTCTGCCTAGGACTTTTGGTCTGGATCCAATGAAGGTATATGACAATTTTTGAGGAGATGTCGACATTTTATAGTCTTTGCATGATGATTCAATGGAACCAATATAGCTTGTGGAAATGTCAACCCTTTTGCACTCTATGTTATTTCCCACAACAGAGTTAGGGCGTTCCAGTGACCCAGCGGCTGAAATTTATGCGTAATTATGCTGGTCTTTTGGATGGTAAACATCCATAGGCATTGGATAATAAATATCCATATAGTGTTTGTCAACTGATGTTGATATACATTTACTGCTTTTGAGAATATTGTTTCTCATTGTCCGCGGATGCTTTCAATAAGCTGAATTCGGTTGTAACCATACTTCTCCCCCTCTTACATGGGAGTTGAGTGGTTTTGTAAAGTACCTCCACTCTTTCTGGTACAACATTATAGATGAAATTTGTATGACACCATAATGAGCAGTAAATGCTATGGCAAGCTATTTGCAATGTGATGCAAATAAAAGTTGTTCCGAACGATTTGGTTCGAAATATTTGGTACGTGGAAATGAGGATGGAATATACATGTGTGTGACATTCACTTTTAATTTCTGGCATTCAATATGTGGTATAAATCTCCCCCTAATGCCTGGAATATCCTCAAATGTGAGTAGCATACGGACAACGTATAATCCCCTTTGGAAGGATCTAAGGTATTTTATGATAGACGGATAATAATACCCCTTATGAATCCTCCAATGCCCATCAATGTATGCCAGGGTGGTGATATAGCACGTGCAAGACGTTAACGATTCGCAGATGGGAAATCTTTTGGCTGAGGCCAATTTTCCACGTACTGATTGCAACGGAGGGAGCCGTAGGATTGCAGTTTGATGAATTTGATTTTATGATGCGGTGTGTAAAGCCGCATATCACCAACTAGAAGTTGGTAAAATATGCAAATTAAGGGTCTTGCTATGAGCTTGATAATCTCCTAGAAGAGAATATGACCAACCATTATGCATACGAATATTTTGGAACATAGTGCTGATCTCAAACTCGACGGGCCATTTAAATGTCGTTGAAGGCATATGAGGAGAATACAACAATGTTTTCTCTCCGAATTGAATGAATTCGGTGTTCAGGGTGATGTGCTACAATTTGAGCAATCAACTTAGTGAATTCACGGTTTTGTGTGTATAGAAGGCACACAATTTGAGCGTCGTGTAGATGTGTCGACTAGAACCATGAAATACCTGAACAAGTTCAAAAAATGGTTTTATATGTCACTTATATCGACTTGAATGATTTCAAGGAATTTAAGTGATTCAAGCTCCAATTTTCAGGCAAGAGGGTTTGAAAATCGAATTCACGAAGGCACAAGTAGTGCTCATTTTCGTGAATAAAAGCATAACCAACAAATTGCTGATAATTTTCCATATCATCCCTATGTCGGGTTGACCAAGGCTATAATTCCAAGTATGGAGAAATTCTATATATAGATTGAAGAATTCCGATATGAAATTTTCAGATATGTAGAGTTCATACAAGTGTATGATATATCGAATATGCTCGATATTATCATTTGACGACAAACATTAATATTGCAATCCCATAGTAGGACATGGCCAACAAGTGTATGTATTTTGTAAAACTGATGGTTTTACAAATATATTGTGAAGAAAATTTCACAACTATATGATCAATGCTCATGAGATTTATCCTTCGGAGGAAAGGATATGTTGTTGTTGTTTGCTTCCGTCTGGAAACCTTTGTGAACAACTAGGTATCCCGATGTTACGGGAATTGGACTGAAATGTGGTTCCAATCGCTTCTCTTGAGTAGATGTATCCTTGTCCACGGATATAAGGTATAGACCAATGAGATGTAGTGAAGTGCGGCATTTCTTAGTGATGTGATTTTTATGAATCACATTTACGACAAATTTGAAATTTGTCCTAAAGAAAGCCTCTTCCCATTTGAGATCCTATTAGCAGAAAATGTCATCATTTCCACCTTGATAGGTTCATGTGTTGCTTTAGCAAGACACATTTCTCTTGATCTAATAGCGGTAGATTTTCCTCTTGCGGAGGTTGAAATGTTGCATATAATCCATGGAACGAAAGGTTGGCCTTAAGTCCATTAACATGTTGGATAGTCGTGTGACCATCTGGTGTAAGAATTATGAATTCTTTGCCCAGTGTACAACATGTGATTACCATAAATTTGATTAATTTACATGTAGTAAATTAATATTGTATGATAATTTTTGCAATATTATGCAAAATATGTGTAAACAAGATGAGTCTTGTTACTTATGATAGTGTACACCTCAATTTGGAATATAATTATATGGACGAGTGTGCTCGTTGCTAAGGACGTAACCTACAAAATGTTGTAGATGCCTTAGTCTCCATAATTTGATTTATATTCTTAAATATTGAATAATCATATTATGGTGGTGAACACCAAATTGGTGGATGAGAACATCATTGTTAAGGTCATAATCTACACAAAATGTGTTGTAGATGCCTTATACTACACCCATGATATGAATTCAATATAGTATAGAGGTATTTATTATCAAGTTTTTGCATATAAATTGCAATGGAATTAAGCATATAGGGCTTAATCAATCGAAATTTATATAGAATTCAATATGGTTGAATGCAAATGATGCATAATAATAAGACCTCATATAGGAGCATAATAATATGCATAAATACCAATTATGACGTAAATACATGATGTGGACGAGTGAGAGAACTCGTTGCTAAGATGTGTATGTCTCCACATTATTGTGTTTTATACTCATTGAATGATTTCAATATGACTATAGAGGTGTATAATATTAAATTGCAAGAAAATTGAATTGCAGGAAATTAAATTGCAAGAAATTTAATTGCAAGAAAATAAATTGCAATAAAATTAAATTGCAAGAAATTAAAGTGCAAGAAATTAATTCAATGCAATAATGAAAATAAATCCAAAATATGTATATGTTATTGGGAATACTGATGGACATCCGCTTTGAACATTTACATAATTTACAGTACACTGAGGTGTATGGAGTACACTGAGGTGTATGGAGTACACTGTAATTGTATCGAACCTGAGGGTCCAAAATTTAATTGATGACCTATGGGTCAAAGAAATGTTTATTTGCATGAGGCAAATAAATCGCAGTGTAAAAATATAGCCTAAGTACTATATTATATTTGACAGAAAATATGTCAATTATTTAGCCATGGAATTATGTGAAATTCAGGGGCTAAATTGAATTGTACTGCATGGGTACAATTTTATAGACTATTTTGCGATTTACATGAAATTAAATTGACCAAAAATAGACTATAATGTAAATTCTGAAAAAAAAATAAAGTTTAATGGGTGGTGGGCCGAAATAATATTGTTTTCGCCCCACCACCGCTTCAATCCAGAGAGCTGGAGGAAGGGCCTGGGCAATGTGCGTGTGTGCTAATGGGCCGGCCTAGCAGGGCGGACAGCCCGTCGGGCGGCTGGACAGGAACCGGCTTGTGGGCCGTTTCAGCCCAGGCCTGCTCGGTAGCCCAAACCGGTTAAGGGAAAGGGAGGTTGTGGCTAGGGTCAAACCCTAACCATTCCTCCCCTCATCCCGCCGCCGCC
>CM002481.1:25370279-25397301 GCA_000325765.3 Leersia perrieri | reverse complement strand
TACGACGTCGGCTGCCGATGCGGCCGGCGCAGCCGCCGATTTAGTGGAACCGGTGCTGCGCCGCCCTCGTCGTTGCGCTCATGGCGGAGAGGACTCCTCTGAGGAGGTGTAGACGTCATCCGCCTTGGGGGAGTGCGTCGTTATAGACGTTGTCTCCGCCTCTACCGCCGGTCCTGCTGCTGTTGCCGGTGTTGCGGCCGCAAATTTCACCCAGCTACCGTAGAACGGACGGGCGCCGTGGCGCGCCGCGAGCGTGAAGCGCTCGCCGGTGACATGCACTGGCGGCCTCAACTTCGGTGAGGAAGGAGGTGATACCGGTGATGCGAGGACGAAGACCGGTGGTGAGGATCTCGTGGCACGCACCACGGTGTCCGCGATGCGGCGTCGTGGTGGGCATGGTGGTGATGGTGGTGGTGGTACTGGTGCTGGTGCGGCGAGGGCGACGACGTTGGTGCCCTCAACCGCTGCGGCCAGTGCTCGAACCTCCGCCTTCCGCGCCATGATAGCGCGGTGGTTCTTGTGCGCCGCCGTGAGACGACGACGAAGAACGCCGGCATGAGTCCGGCGAGGTCGAATCTGCCACTGTAGAGTTCGACGAAGTGCATCCACCGAAGTTGAAACATCGTGCATTGCAACACGACGATGACCGTTTGGCCTACTTACCGGTGAGTTCTTCACATGTTATTGCTCAGTCTTAGAGCGTGTTTGATAACGTGTTGAAATGTGAAATTGAGAGAACAAAGTGACACAAAGTGTAGAGTGAAAACCTTAGTCATTCTCATTGATCTTTGTACCTTTTTATAGGGGATTACATGTAACATCAATATAAAATTAAATGCTAAATAAAATGACAGCATAATGGTCCATAACTTTGGGTGTTATAAACCATATAAATAGCCTATATTACTGCATTTTATTTGCCTCCATTGATACACATGAATATGGGCTGTTACAAATTGATTAAGAGCACAATTGCTTCATACTCGATGAGATTAAATATTCTCGTAACAGGGAGGATCCAGAATTCCGGATAGCCAGGAGGCTCCTCGCTTTGATGTTCCCTGCAGGTGGGCCCCACGAACAGTCTTATGTGTGTGCAAGTATGTGCTCGTCGAAAAGGACACGCATGTTGGGTGTAGTAGTACCAGTGGTACGATTGGTATGTACTGGCCGAGTGGCTGTTTGACACCGTACACTTCCTGTGAAAGCAACCAACTCTCTTGGAACTTTGGGCCCAGATGCCGCTGCAGCTGTTTCTACCCACTTGTTGCCATGGGCATCGATCTCTGTAGTTACCATGAGATTGGGATTGGAGTAGTTATTTGGATGAGATTAGATTAGATGATGCGTAGATATGTTTAATACATTGCTCCTGCTCCCAGTTGACAGTAAAAAAGTTAGAGGTAGCTTGTGTGGTTGGCAATTTATAGCCGATGGGCGATGGGTAAGTTCATCGTGCAGAGCACCTGTGTTTATCCCAAAACTACCGGCTGATACCAGGGGAAAACGCCAACCGGCCGGTTGGTGGTGAAGAGGGAAGCTCAGGAAATCTACTAATTTTACCATTGAACTGTATTCTTTAGACTTTTTTTTTACATAATCAAATTTGGGCTTATTTATGATACCCAATGCTAGTTTATACTAGTCAATTATATCAGTGAATGAAACGATCGAGATTAAATTATACTAGTTGTTGTTAGTATATTATAGTATACACCTATAATACGCAAAAATCTATGGTGAGTGGATAATTTTTTAAGTTAATAGATCAATTACTATAATAACCATACAAATTAACGAATATACTCCATCTATACTACTACTCATCTGTATTTAGTATTGGATACCATAAGATTACCCTTAGATTTTGCAAAAGCATTTTGAGTGTACCGGTCTGTAATTAGTACATAACTCCATTTATCACGGGTTTATATTTCTGGCAAAATTTTAGCCATGACATATTAGTAGAGTAGATATCATTGTTACTGCGGCAACATAGTGATGACAGGGTGACCACTGATCATATGAGATATGATATGGCATGGTTAAGGGCTTGTTCGACAGTGACGGTTTGACTATTATCAATAATGTTTTTTTTTCTTATTTTTTTAAGCACCTCGAACTACTAAATAGTATTTTTTAGAAATATATGAATTAATCTATTTTCAAGTTTAAAATAGCTAAAACATAATTAATCCCACACTAATAGCTTGTCTTGTTCTTGTTCTGTGTGCTGTGTGCCAGATTAGCTAATCTGCTGACCGATAGGACGAACACGCCCGAACCCTATTTGTCACAGTTTAAACCCTTGCCATGATACATTGGTTATTATGTGTATTTGTAGCTAGTAGTAGTGTAAAGGCTAAAGTTATCATTTCCATTTTACCCTTCGTTTAAAAAACGAAAATCATGTTAGTGACACCAAAAACTGAAGATTATCATCACATCATGACGACATGACGTACGGTGCACTTATATTTTCAACAAGCAATTATAGATAAACTAGGAGGTGGAAGTGGGATGCTTGAGTACTGATCTTTGTGAGAATTTTGCCCATTGGTCATTGGGGAAGTGGCAATGAAAACCTAAAAAGTCCGAGGAAGAACACAAAAAGTTTTTCACAAGAAAAGCATAGAAAACAACAATGTAAGTACCAGCTTTACCCAGCTCACGCTTTATGTGGCCAGTGATTTAGGCCTTGTTTAGTTGGTAAAATTTTTTAGTAAAAACATCACATCAAACGTTTGACCGGATGTCGGGAGGGATTTTCGGGCACGAATGAAAAAACTAATTTCACGACTAGCCTATAAACCGTGAGACGAATTTATTAAGCCTAATTAAGCCGTAATTAACACATGTGGGTTACTGTAGCACTTATGGCTAATCATGGCCTAATTAGCCTTAAAAGATTCATCTCGCGATTTTCATCCTAACTATGCAATTAGTTTTTTTGTTTCATCTTTATTTACTGCTTCATGTATATGTCTAAAGATTTGATGTGATATTTTTGGGAAAAACTTTTTGGAACTAAACGGGACCTGAGCTTGTTTGGATCTAGGGATTTTTTTTTAAAGTTCATATCACATCGGATGTTTGGACGTCAATTAGGAGTATTAAATATAGACTGATAATAAAACTAATTACATAAATAAATGCTAATTCGCGAGATGATTTTTTAAGCCTAATTAATCTACGATTAGCAAAGGTTTACTGTAGCATTACATTCAATAATCATGAAATAATTAGGCTCAATAGATTTGTCTCGCGAAATAGTGTAAAATATGGGATAAATTTTATTAATAGTCTATATTTAATACTTCTAATTAGTGTGAAAACATCCGATGTGACAGAGACTAAAAAATTATGTGATCCAAACAGAGTCTAATCACATATACTGTGAGAGAAGCAACACTCCATGCAAGGGAGTACCTTTGCACCCTGCAGCCTTTCTTCTCCTTTTAGCTCAAGTTGGTTGGCTAAAAAGCTCCCAAGTCCAGGGTTCATGTGGCTGCTGCCTCTATGAGTGGAAGAAAGCTCTGGATCTTATCGAGGAATTGCCGATTTCTTGAGTGCTCTCGGTTGCTTTCCTTTTTCCAATGTACATGATAGAATTAGAATGGGTTATGACATTCTCAGTTTCTCACATGGGGAGAGAAGGATCTAATAAGCTGGTTGATTCTTCAGACCTTGCAAGATGGAAAAAACACAGAAATAGAAAAAACATAGAAATTAAAGTGGTGCCCTTGTCAACTCCTACATGAATCCAGAACACAGAAACAAAAAATGGTAATCGAAGCCATTTGATAGAGCTATAGGAAAAACAGAGGAAAGTTAGAAAGAGGCTACACCTCATGTAAAATTGGAATTTTAACATGAGATTGCAATCCTTTGGAAACTTTCCTTTTCTTTTCCTACGAATCAAAGACGCATATAGAAAAAAATCCATAGAAATATGAATCCTTTGAAAATTCTTTGCCAATCCTTTAAATCAAAGGGGCCCAAAGTGAATGGTGAACCTCAAGATACAAAATTATTGTGTCACTTTATCAAGCAATTATTGACTATTGGATCCGAAAGACAACAAAATAGTGAGAGTAATGTTGAGCCGTTGGATCCTGCCATCCAGAAGTTTAGGGTTTGTTCAGTTTATTGCCAAAATAAATCTTATCATCTATTGGCAAAGCCAAAATTTGGTAATGCCAAAATTTTAGCAAGATCAAAATACGGAGGTGATGTTTAGTTTGCTACCTTTCCAAATGTTGGCATAGTTTTACAAGGAGAAGTTTTTAGAATTTTATCAAATTTGATAGGCATTGTCAATATTTGGCAACAAACTAAATGCATCCAAACTTTAGAAGTTTGCCAAATAATAAAATGGTTTAAAATGGCAACAATCTGAACAGCGTCTTAATACCAGAAAACTCAACAAGGCTCATGAGCCAATGGATATACAAAACGGGTGATACTTGTTTAACTTTATACAGTTTACAGTTCTCCCACACGGATGAACTGCTTAGCAGCCGTAGAGTCACTGAAATAAAAAGCGCTCATGGGATCAAAGATATGAACACCTTTTGATCGTAAGAACGCAGTTAGCTGGGAGCCTGGGAGTACTAATTACCAAAGGTGGTAAATACCGAGCGTACAAAACAAGTACTCCATAAGTTGACTAATCTGCTCAGTTACTACTCTCTCCAGTACAATTTGAACTGTTCTAAAGTCAAACTTTTTAAACTTTGACTGTAAATAACTTTAGAAAAATGTATTTTAGCAATAAGGAGATCATTTTTATAGATTAGTGTTGAAAAGTACTTCAACAAAATCATATATTTGTTGTTATTTCTATATGTGTTATAATAAAAAGGATATAATTAAAGTTTGTTTCAAGACCGTGTCCTTTTCCAAAACGTTTAGTATTTTGGAACTGAAGGGAGCACATAACTAGTTCATTTATCGTGTATAGGAGACTACTTCACAGGTGAAACAAGACAAAATTTGGGCAGTGTCCACTTGATCTAGATAGAGAGATTGGATAATATAGAATGGCTCTTTTACGGTATCTCCCACTAGGGATGGTTGTAGTGTAGTAATACTAAATCTCACCGTTGATTTTGTTATCTATTTTCGTCAAATGCTTAAATATGGAGGGAGGGTAACTTAGTAATTTACTAATCTTGTTCCAGGCCACACCATAATGATTTTACTATGCATTTATAACAAAGCCTCCCGAAATACCCTTTTACTATACTACTATACATGTAGTAGAAATATATTTTCACCGTTAGATCTAATATAATGGACGGCTCGCATACAATCCAGGTACTTAAAAAAATTCATATAGAAAGCTAAACCGTTAGAGATTTCCCTAGTAGTTATGGCTCTAATTTCAACTACTAACCTGAGATGTTGATATATATTGTTTGTGATATACCTCCTTAACTTTTCAATCCAACTTACTCCATTCATCCATAAATATAAATACAATACGAAGTTAGACACGTGTTGTCCATATTCTGATTCATAGCTAGAATCACTTATATAAGGTAATCACAAGATGTATAAGAATATAATAAAAAGTAATTTGTCAATCAAATTCTATAATTGTTCCAAATTTTAAAATCGAAGTATATTCAATATACAAGGAAAAATATCAATGGGGTAATAGTGAGATAGAGAGAAGGGGAAGTATACTTAGCCAAATATTCGGTATATCAAATATTTTGACACAACATGTATAGAATGAGATGGCTGGATGAATAGTGTGGCGCATTAGCACGACTTCTTAGGCTAGTAATAATGATTGTGAAATTAGAGGACTCCTAACAAATTGCATTGTGATACTCTGTCGGCACATCCCTCTCCTATATGATCTTTATACTTGGTTGGTTTTGGTGAGAATACCGATACAATCTTGCATGTCACTTAATTTACATTGATCTACGCATATGGTCATTACTACAATCTAGTGTTGGTCAATTAAAATAGACATGCATCCAAAAGGCATTTACTTATGCAAACAAACGAATAGACTATTACTCGCTTATATAAATATGGAGATCAATTTGAGACATGTTCAAATCCCTATTATGAAGATCATTTAGAGATTCATGGAGTACTTGCATTATGAGTTTGGTCTATTTTAGGCCTTTTGTTTTCTTTTCCAATTCCAATTAGACTGACCTAGGGGACTTTGACATCAAGTAAGACGGTATATACTCCGTTACATAATGTAAATTATTTTAGCAAAGACGATCTTTTAATTTAAAGTTAGATGGACTCTATAATTGACATGTGTGTATTATTATTTCTGGATCCACATTGATCTAGTTCTCATATATAAAGCACACATATTGATTTAGTATTAATATACTTCTATTTAAAAGACAAAACACTTTTATAATATGACTGAAAGTAGGATTGATATGTTTTGGATAACAATATTGTCCATCGTAACTCAATGCACTCCTTTCGAACACAAAGGTTTTACTCCTATATGGTTTTTCAGAATCTGTCCAATATCCTAAATATAAAACTTCTCTACAATTCAACTGTTCTAATCGAGATCCAATCACATACTCTAAAAAGGCATAGTATGGTGGAATCTTTTTTGAAACCAACTATGGCGGAATCTTCGTTACTCCAAAAAACTCCCAACTAAAAAAAAGGTGAGAATGACTCACTCAAAAGGGGTGTCTATCCCGCAACTGGTTGCATGGGATAGACCCGCGCAACCAGTCGCCCCCCTTCTTCCTCCCTTCCTCCCCTCCTTCCTCCCTTCCTCCTCCTCTGTCGGCGTCGTTCGCCTCCCCGCGCTCCGCCTCCCCCGTACCCAGGCTCGCCAGCGCCAGAAGGGCGTAAATGGTGTCGGCAAGCCCCTCCCCGCCCCTTTCCCTCCTTTCTTGCCTTCGGCGACGGCGGCGCGAGCCGCCGGATTTCACACCGACGTCGCTTGCCCACCTACCCCTCCCACCACCAGTGACCGCCCCGCGGCTCCAGCAGCGCCGCCGCCCAGCCATCACTCTAAACCCGTCGGCGAGCCCCCCTCTTTCCCCCACCTCCCCTACCCGAACCCGAAATCCTAAATACAGGGGCTGGAGTAGTTGTCGTCGCCGCCGTGGGGGGATGGCGGGCAAGGACCCCTGGTCCCCACACATTTTCACCCTCCGCGCGACATGTGCCCAAGTGCGCACTTGGTGCGCTGTAGCCATCTCACACTCAAAATGTGTGATACTTCCCCGTGGAAAAAAATGTTTGGCACTCCACAACACTAAACAAAACTTCTGCAAATCTAAAAGAAGAATTGATAGTTGGAGTAACATGAAATGCAACGAATACATGCTTTAGTTAACACTGGATTATCAAGAACACCCAACTAGGCGGCGAGCGTGCAATCATACGAATCACGAGATCCGAGCAAAGTAGACTTCTCACATGACAGGGGTGTGTGGGCCACCCTCTGCAAGATTAGAACTGGCAAATTTAGGTTACGCATTAACTCTCCCTGTTTCTGTCTCTGTCCGACCGGCGCCAGCCACAGACGCATCGGCCACAGAACTCTGAAGATGGCTGTGGTGAGCTACTCCGGTCAATAACTGAACAGTGTTTCAGTTATTCAGAGTTTCAGACAGTACTACTACTACCCCGGTCCATAGTATTCCAGTAGTACTGCATTGCACAGTCTGCATTGCACCGTCTCTGTCCTGTGCAGAACAGGAAAACTGCAAAGGCTGCCCTAATCCTGAACCTTCCGATCACAATTCACAACAAATAATTTTGCACTTGTAATATTGCAGCGCTCACCCTTCGGCTTTTCCTTTACTATATATACCTTTTGTACAAAAAAGAAACCTGATGCGTGTGAGCGGCAGAGTTGGGGACTGTTTGGCCTACTGCTACTCATGAGTCATGACTCATGAGCAGCGTTCCGTTACCATAGGGAAAAAGCGGTTATCACCTTTACTAAAATCAATGAAAACTGGGTAAATTTACCCAAGATCTGAACTTCTACTTTACTGTTCTTGTTGCCAGTCACCACACAGTTTACCAAAGATATAAATTTTGTTGCCAACCACCACACAATTTCGACCCAATTATCATGGTGACCGATGGATGGAGTAACAGGTGTTTTGACGGACAAAGATAGTATGAGCTCGCCAAAAACCGATGCAGACAATTTCAAGAAACGGCATGGAACTATTATGGAAGAGAGCCAGGGGAATGTATGGACAGAAGAACTTTTTAAGAACTCGTGGTGATCCGGCGTATTCGTTGATGGCGAGGCCTCACGTCCGACATTAACAACGCTAGCTAGCGCCTACTCGATCAGCTTGGCCTCTGATCGCTTCACCAAACTGGCTGTCTAGATCTTGCCCTATTCTTGGAACAACTCTTCTGCTCAAAAAAAAAAAAATACTTGGAACAACTCATCATCTCAGGTTCGGTGCTTGTCTTATCGTCTTCTTTTTCTGTTCCCTGATTATTGGTCCTGTCCTTCACAAAGAAAAAGATATAAAGATATTTTGACACTTTTGTTGAAGAACAGGAAAGGGTAATGCCGTAATGTGGACAGCAGAAAGTTTAGAATAAAAAAGGGTAATATGTATTTGTAGTTATAAACCTAAATCTACTAAGAAGGCTCATTAGAATACTGAAATCCAAATTAAGTATTTGTATTGGAGGCCTGCTCGATATTCTACCTATCCAAATTGTATGTATTGATGCACCCATGAATGCACCGGTTAATGGGCCCTATGGCCCAGTGTGCCCATCAGGGCTTCTCAGCTTTATCTAGCCCATAATAAGGCCCATCATCCAATATAGGGGTGCAACTTGCAAGAGACAAAAAGGAAGGGGCGACAGTGAAAAAAAGGTGATGGATCTGCTTCACTGCATGCGATGTGATTCCTGTGGTCTGTGGACCTCCCTGGACCCTGATACTAATGGCCCAATTGGCTGAGAACTGTGAAGCTTTTGTTCAGCAGACAAAGCGAAAAGAACTTCAGGAATAAAGGCTCTCAAACCACGCAGCATTTGCGCCTGATTAGCCAAAGCGACCGGATCTTCTAGGAATGTTTGGAATCCCAATGGGTTTAGGTGCAATTGAAATTTGAACCATCACCTAGAATTCTTCTAGACCTACGACGTTCACTTGATCAATTCACAGTCATGCGTTGGACTGGCTTATTCAGTTATGTAAAAACTAAAAAGTGCTGGAGCACTTTAGGATAGTTTCTGAATTAGTCCACTTAAATTACTGCAGCAAAAATAAGATTACCATATTCGGTCCCAAAATAGTAGTAATATAGCTATATTTAGAGTTCAATCTTTTTCTTTAAATATAGATATTTCTCTACCTACCTACTATCTACAGGGGCGGATCTAGGGGGTTTACGGGGTCTTGAGCCCCCACTACTGTCCTCAAGACCATGGAGACCCACTAAGCCCCCACTATTTTTTTTTGTGTTTATCTATGGTTTAATTGATACTGGTCTATATTGTTCAGTCCCACTATTTTTTTTATCCACCACTGTTTATCTCAACCTATATTTTATTTGCTCAACCATTCATAACAATCCCCTCCTGTTTTAGGCCCCGTTTAATTTCTAATTTTTTTTCGCAAAAACATCACATCAAATCTTTAAACTTATGCATGAAACATTAAATATAGATAAAAAATAAAAGTAATTGCACAGTTAGGTTGTAAACGACGAGACGAATCTTTTGAGACTAATTATATCATAAGTGCTACAGTAACACACATGTTTTAATGACGGATTAATTAGATTAATTAGGCTTAAAAGATTCGTCTCGCGGTTTCCAGGTTAGCCGTGAAATTAGTTTTTTCATTCGTGTCCAAAAACACCTCTCGACGTTTGGTCAAACGTCTAATGTGATGTTTTCGAAAAAAAATTTGGGAACTAACCAAGTCCTCAATGCCGAACGTATTGACAGAGGATATGATTGTGAAAATCTCTTCCTCAGGGGAACTCATCCATCCCGATGGGTGTGTTGCGATTAGTGTGCACTGTGAACCGACTCAGAGCCAACACAGGCGAACCGCCGAACCGAACCGAGAGCTCTCCAGTTCCAGTCTCCATCTCCACAGCGCTCTCCAGCTCCGCGCCAGATCCCACGCGTGACGCGCCTTCCCGCCTCCCAACGACGCGCACGTGGGCCCCGCTCCCCCAACCCGCGTACGTTCCCCCCTTCCCTCCACCGCCCCACGATCCCGCCAACGGACGGCCCCGATCACACGCCCAACCCCGCCGCACTGCCCGCCACCCTGCAACCCCCATGTGCCTGCCTCCCCACCCCCACGCCTTTTAATACGCCACGCCCGCCGCGTCCTCCCCTCCCCGCCCCCACGCCGGCGAAACGCCACGCCACGCCACATTTCTTCTCCGGCGAGAACGCGCGCGCGCGAGCGAGCTAGCTAGTGTCAACACTTAGCTTGGGTTTCCGAACGACGATGGAGGCGAGGAGGGCGGCGTGCGCGGCGCTGCTGGTGGCGGCCGTCGCGTTCGCGGCGCTGCCGGCGACGACGACGGCGAACAAGTTCTCCATCAACTGGCAGCCCAACACCAACTACACCGACTGGCCCGCCCAGCACGGCCCCTTCTACAAGGACGACTGGCTCGGTAATTTAATTGTGCAGATCTGGGCGAGAAATCGACTTGGATTCCCCATTTCTCATCTCGATTTGATTTGATTTCGCAGTGTTCTACTACACGGCGGGGCAGGCGGACGTGATCCAGGTGGACGAGGCGGGGTTCAACAAGTGCGACGCCACAAACGCCATCTCCAACTACAGCAAGGGGCGCAACTACGCCTTCCAGCTCAACCAGACCAAGACCTACTACTTCATCTGCAGCTACGGCTACTGCTTCGGCGGCATGCGCCTCGCCATCAAGACCGAGAAGCTTCCTCCCCCTTCCCCGCCGTCCTCCGCCAAGGCCAAGTCCGCCGCCACCGCCGTCGCCGGCTCGCGCGCCGCCGGGTTCCTCTACGCCGCCGTCGCCGTGCTCGCCGCGCTCCTCAGGATGGTTTGATTAGGCGTCGCGTCTCTCTAGCTTGCTAGTGGTGGTAGCATACTAGCATTGGTGTTTGTCTGATTTGGGGATTTATTTTTCCTCTGATTATTTTTAGGAGTGTTTGGGATCTTGGATTAGTGGTGTGGATTTGCGTAAGCCGTAAGCTGTTGATTGAGCAAAGATTAATTAATCATTCTATCAAGTGTGAAGAAGACTTTGCATCTTGAATCTTGGAGTGAAGACCATTTTTAACCCCATCATCATTTGTATATTCTTTTCAATTTTGCTATCTGCAGAAGTCTCTTCTAAAATGCAGCACTGTTAGTCTGCTAGTGGTAGTGGTTTATCCCGGAAAACGCTCGACAGTTCGTTCGCGGACCAAGAAGTGCGAAGGACACTGCTTGCGTAATAGCTTCCTTGTTTTGTGCACGGAGGTGCGAAAAACGCTATTGTGCCCGTAATGCACGAAGGAATTGCCGTAATGCACGTAGGAATTGTGCGAAAAACGCTGTTGTGCCCGTAACGCTGCCTTGTTCTTGTGCCAACGGCTATTGCACGAATAAAGAATGGTCCGAGGGCTACAGGCTTTAGCGAATAATTGACACAAAAGCGAGTTTCCTGGCGGCTGTTTTATCAGAGTGACAAGTCTGAAAGTCCGTTGGCGCACCTATTGTTGTTTCAGAAACAGCAAGTGTTGCTAGCTTGATGATAGTCTGATGATTCAGGGGCCAACGTTCTTCAGAGCTCCGTAGTAGCGTTTTCACACCAAATAATGCAAGCCCTAAACACCGGTTGATAAATGTGGAGTACTTCAGTATTTGCAGCTACTCGTCTTCAAGTCTTCAATGAGAGAGCACGGGGCACAGGTTGACAGCATGGTCAGGAAATCAGGATGACAGGATCCAGACGAGCCAGTGGGCAGAATGAGGTCGAATCACATGCGTCTGTGTTGGACATCACGTGGTCTTGTTTGAATGCAGATTACACGCAGGGAGTTTGTATATTTCATCCTGTATTTACCACTTCATCTGAGGACATTCTCTGAAATGCAAAGATGAAGAAGAAAACAGCAGGAAGATACACCAAAACAGAAGACCAGAATACAATGCAGCTTAGCTTCGCATTTATAGGTTGTTTAAGCCAAAGGCTCACCCACCCGGCCAACCTGAATCGATTTCGCCCAACCCCAACCCCAAACTTTGTTCTGCGTATAGGTTCGCAACCACTAACAGCAGCTTCATTATCTTGGGGGTGCAAGCCAAATGGTAGATGCTGGATATGAATATGGATTGAGAGCAAAGGGAAGGACACATCTATCATAAGAAGTTTTTGCCATAATTATGCGCGTGATAATGAAAGACAGTACATATCATGTGACATAAATAAAGTGCATCCGGTTTGCACGGCTTCCTGCAATGGCTACGCATATCGCTGCGCGATTTGCGTTCCTTCAGTGTGGACGGTGCATCAGATGTCCAGATATCGATACCGTCAGCGACACAGTGTCTTTGTTTTAGCTCAGTGGAGCACCAATCATTAAATGAACATTACAGGCATATAATGCGGATAACCTGGAATCAGTTTTTCAACGTGGTACTGTATTGCCCAAAAGCCTTTCCTGACTACTTCATCCGTCCTCAAATACCAGGGTTCTCTATTACGGAATGCAAGGTGTTTCTTCTCTATATGGACGGAGTGAGTATCTCTGTGTAGGTCAGCCGGAATTAGAAAGCAAGTTTATCAATAACAGCGACGTCTCATTGCCCGTCTGTAGCTAGCATACATGGTAGTAGCAGCTACGGCCAATTGCCCCTCTGAAGCTTTCAACATGGTAGTAGCAATTCACTAAAAAAGGGGGTAGTAGCAGCACGTAAGTTTAGTTGGCAACTTGGCATTGAAGGGTCACTGAACCGGCTTCTTATTTAGTTCAGAAGTCAGAACTATGATGAGTGTTAAAAGTGGAGGTAAATAGATAAAGAAAGGTAGGAGCAAACGGAGATAACTGCAACTACGAAAATTCTTGACTATGGATTTTGGTCCAGTTAGTCACTCTGATTCCAGATGGGAATATACTTCAAAAACCAGGATTTAACAAAAACAATTTTAAGTACAGGTTTTCAATTCCAGATATTTTTCCTTCTTTTACCTTTGTGCAGTATGCATTTCAGCCTTCAAGCATTGCCTTGGCTGCATCAATTAGTGCAGGTCTTAAGCTATCAGATGCTCGACCAAGGACGGTATAGCCTTCCTTGTCTTCAACATCAACATCCGCACCATGCCTAATTAGCAGAAGCGCAACCTACAGAGTGATTGCCCAACAAAAAATAAGTAATGGTACAGAACTACTTCAGGAAACCAGAAGATATCAACCAGGTCCATGTTTTTTAGGGGTAATGCATCAAATTACTGGAGAGACCAGGAGCACTACTTGACATTTGGAAACCCAGCGTGTTGCTAATAAACAATCAATGGTGTTTATTGAAGTCATTGGAAAATGCTACAAACATTGACATGAATTCATAAATTAAAACGTATACTGAAGGTGTATTCTACCATGCAGCACATATAATATAACATACGATAATGGAGGATTTGATACTACTTGGAAGAACAACGCAAAAACTACACTTTTATCAATGACCTGCAGCAAGAATGGCAAGAAAACTTACCCCTTTATCCTCAGAAATAACAGCATGCATTAGTGGTGTTTGTCCTGTCTTGTCAACTGCATCAATATCTGCCCCCTCCTCAATCAGGAATTCACACAACTCAGCACATCCGGTACTCGCAGCTCTATGCAAAGCCGTGCAGCCAAACTGACAAGATCACAAGAGACAGATTCAATGTTTACATGTCTGGAAAATTCAATTACAGTACATGAAAATGCATGGAGTAGTGGGTATATGCAGTAGCGGCAGACATATAGCGAATATTTGAAAATAGATCAAAGTCTTCAATATATATCCTCAGATATAGAAGAATCCACACTATGGCTTAGATATAAGCTGGTGCCTATAGTATAGCCAGTTTTGTGCCCAAACTGGCTCATGACTTTGACTACAGAAATATTTTGAAAATTATTTAAAAAACTACTTAAAACATAAATCTTTCTTGGATTTTCTGACCAATGAAACCATGAAGCTATGAAGTTATAAGGAAAATGAGACTTGATAATATGGCAGGAATATTCTACTCGATTGTTAGTAGTCTAACATACCTTATCCTTCTTGTTGATATTTGCATGGTGTGCTATTAGTGTTTCTGCTATGTTAAGCCGTCCTTTACTAGCGGCATAATGAAGAGCAGTCCGGCCAGCATCCGTTGTCAAGTCAACATTAGCACCTGAATTACGATTTATTATTACACCAGTCAGCCAAAATTACAAATAACAAATAGAAGATATTTAAATGACAGAACATAATTACAATCTCATTTCAAACAGAATAAAAGAAAATATGTCAATGTAATGCTTGTCACTAAAGATAGATTTACTAAATGGTAACTGAGGTGATTTGATAAAGAACAGGATATTGTGACAATGTAAAATTCCTCTATAAAACATTGACTGTAACAATGGTCTCTCCCCAACACAAACATTGAATGTAACACGAACCGCATGATCAGGTTTATTGTGAAAAACTTGGCCATTGAACACTAATTTTCGTTCCGGAAGCTAAAGGCACACTGTGCAACACATTATAATGCAGATGGATCTTGACACACAGTGGGAAATTAACTGTTCCAACAAACCACTATGATTAATTGGCCTTTATCAACTGCAAAGGACCCTCGGCAATCCGAGGGAATTACCAAATTCATGAAACCTTGCTTTATTGAACAAAAGTAGTATATCTGAGATTGTACATAGCTAAAAAGGACATTTTTCACTGAGCAATAACAAATTGAGAGTATGCTGGTCGTAATTAAGCCCTACTACTGTCACTTATATTACTCTCATGCGAAAATATCAGCCCATCTCATAATTCCCCAACAAATCATCCAATATCCCTAATAAACACTAGAATTTGCGGCACAAATAGCACATCTTAAACTAAAGCAACCGTAGATCCCGTACCATGATCGAGCAGGATAGAGATGATTTCAGCTTTTCCGCTGCTCGCCGCCGTGTGGATCGGCCCCCACCCCTCCTCGTCCTTCCCGTTCACAACGTTGGCCGCGGCGTCACCGCCCACCGCCGCAAGCGCTGTCACAACCTAATAAACCAGCACATAGGGGAAATCCGAAACCCCGTCAAAACCCTAAACCCAGAGAGGCCTATGATAAGATTCGATCCCTAGATTGATCCCATACAATCCACGGGCTACTTGCCTGGGCGTGGCCGGAGGCGGCGGCGACGTGGAGGAGGGAGCGGCCGTCGTCGTTGCGGAGGGAGAGCGCGGCGGCGAGGTCGGCGGGGGCGAGGGCGGAGAAGGCCGCGGCGTCTCCGGACTCCGCCGCGAGGAAGAGCTCCTTCTCCGACGGCCTCCCTCCGCCCGCGGCGGCGCCGTCGACGTCCATTGCAGCAGCCATCGGCGGCGAGTGCGCGCTACTGTTGTTAACTGCGGAGACCCTTTTTGGGTTGTGGTGTGACAGCTTCGAGAGTTCGGGGTCGTGTTTCATCCGGGTAAGCGCATTCAGTACTACTCCTGCAGTGTCCTGCGGCCTGCAGTATTGGTTGGGCTATGGGCCTCGTACACACTGGGCCTTACTTGGATATAGGACTGCTTATTTGGGCCAGGCACTGTCTATTCACAAGCATGGACCGAAATTTTAGCCCAATTTCTTGGTCCTGTCCCTAAGATCTTCCTTGGAATTATAAATTCTGTTACCGGATTTTACAGTTTTTATTTTAGAAATCCATTCAGAGCTATTTTACTGCTAGATGAGACTGAGGCCGAGTTTGAATCAGCTAGGGGTGGATTTTTTTCCCTCGTTTTCCGTTAGCACGCTTCCCAAAACGATTATCCGTGTGTTTTTTCAAACGAAGTTTATATAGAAGTTTCTTTAAAAAATCATATGAATCAATTTTTTAAGTTTTTAATAGTTAATACTTAATTAATCTTGTGCTAATGGATTATCTCGTTTTGCGTGTGAAAAAAAATCCAAAAGTGCTACCTAGTTTCAAACGGGGCCTGAGTAGTAATTTTACAGTAACCAATCCAATTCTCAAAAAAATTACATAAAAAATCCAAATTAAGGCCAAAATCTACTCTATTCGTCCAAATATATAAACATTAAACCTGACGAGGGAATGGACGTCCTTTCGAATGGACCCGTTTGAACGACGTCTTCCTCAGTTCCTCCTCCTCCCCTGTGGTGTGGAGTCAATGCCATAGGCCATCACTGTTGCTCCGGCGCAGCCAAACCAAGGTGGTGGCGTCCCTAGTCTGTCAGCAGCCCAACTCATAGCTACTCGCGAGAGGGCTCGCTAGAGGGGCTCGCGGGAGAGTACAACGAGGAGCTCCTAGGAAGGGAGAACGAGGGACCGTGTCAAAGTGCGTATCCACGTAGTTTTCAGATCTGATGCCCCTCCATGTGATGCCGCCTTGCGTTGTCATCTTCTTCTTCACCAGCGTCGCATGAGGAGGTACCATATCTGATACCTGAGTTACCAGGTCCGGTACGTCACCAAATCATATCGGAGAAGCGCATTTGTTACACATCTTGTCGGAGAAGCGCATTTCGGAGGTATCAATCATGATACCCTGAGGTATTGCCCTAGTGTCTGAAGGTATCAGACATGGTCTACCTGTTTGAAGCCACACATACTCATTGCGGCCACAAGATCTTCCATTTTATAAGGTCATCGACAGTGGATCTAGCCTCTCCGTCTCCTCCCCGCCTTGGTCGTCGGCGTCATCCTTTCACACCGCATCCCATCCCCCGCTCTGACTGGACCACTGATGGAAAAGCGACGCGACGGGGAGCAACATGCGCGAGAGGCATGCGAGGGGGCGCGAGGCTAAGTGGCCCTTCGATGGTGGGGGAGGGTGAGGGGAGGAAGGAGAAGGGGAGGACGTGGAGAAGAAGATGTTCGTTCAAACATACGCCTATACCATAGTCTTTCTCGTAAGAATTTGGACTAGAATTTGACATATCATAGTCTAATGATGTGTCATATTTTAGATGGAGGGAGTATATTTTATGTAGAAAAAATTACTACTCTATCCTGTCAAATATAATTCGACGTTTCAGGCAACAACATTGTATTAACCCACTCGCTAATTTAATGTCCTGAACTTGATGTAAAAGTGAGACCGGAGGGAGTGTAGTCCAATGGTCCAAACTTCCGATGGCTTTCTCAATTTCATATGATCCGTTTTGCCGCGCCAACCAAGGAACACATTGCATTATTTTTGTTGGAACTACATCTCCATTATTGGTCATGTTCATTATCTAAAAAATTATTGGTCATGTTACAACAACGAATGCTAATCAATTGTCGATCGAGACCAGCAGCAGCACACGATCGTACAACGAATCAACGATACGGCCGGCCGGGCAGGGTGGTCCATTCATCCGTTCCACCACGAGCATGGTCCCCATCCACGGCTGCTCACCTCACTCAAGGTGATCGTGCGGTCTGAGCGACATGAACATGGCCGCGTAATGCCGGAGCCGGCGATCCCCGTCGTCAGGCCCGGGCACACCGCCGGACACCGCAACCACTGCAGCCGCCGCCGTCCTCGCCCTGTGCCGGCGCCACGCGAGTTGGATGTTGACGGCCGCCCACGTCCGCCAGTTGGACGAGTAGTACCTGGCCGTCCGCTTCAGCTTCTCGTTGGCGAACTTGTACCTGAACTGCTCCGTGATGAACCGCAGGTCGGGTGCGTCGAGGCAGAACGCCTGCGCCGTCTCGACGCACTCGAACGTGGCCGACGACGCCGGCAGCCGGTCGACGAACGGGCGGCGGAGGCACCAGGACAGCAGCTCGTCGCCGAGGAAGTTGCCGACGCCGAGCATGCAGGTGGCCACCACGCCCTTGGCCAGCGGCTGCGTGCTCCGGAGCTTGCCCTGGAGCACGAACACCATCCGCTGCACCGGGTCGCCCTCACGGATAACCTTCTCGCCGCTGGAGAACACCAGTGGCCTCAGCCTGTCGCAGATGTTGTCCAGGATGAGATCGTCCATTCCATGGAACAGAGGTACCTGAACAAGCATAAAAAAAAATGATGCTGAAAATTACACTAGTGCATAAGCAGTTTCAAATGTTTTGCAGAACGATTAGAAACTAAGGGCCCCTCTAATTCAAAGGATTTGCATAGGATTTTCAAAGAATTCAAATTCCTGTGGATTATTTTCTATATGTGCCTTTGATTCGTAGGAAAAGCAAAGGAAAGTTTCCAGAGGATTACAGTCCTGTGTTTTACTTTGATAAGAATTTTAATATGAGGTTTAGCCTCTTTGTAACTTTCCTCCGTTTTTCCAATGACTCTATCAAATGGCTACTAGTACCGTTTCCTGTGTTTTAAATTCCTATAGAAATGGACAGGGGTACCACTTCAATTCTTATGTTTTTCCTATTCTTGTGTTTTTACTATCCTGCGAATCAAAAAGGCCCAACTCAAATTTGAGCAGGCTGTGTACCTGTTTAACCAGCTCGAGGCAGAGGTAGCGTTTGATGTCTCTTCTAAGCCCTTCGGGGAAGTCCTTAATCATCTCCATCTCCTCATCTCCCGTAATGGCCGCCCAGCGTTCACGTTCATATTGCCGTACTCTTTGCCGCAGACGGGACGGTAACTGCCTCCGCCGCATCCACCACTCCATGTCCCGAAAACGCAGTTGCATCTTTCGCTTTCTCGCCAAGACGGCATGCAAGAAAACCTGCAAGTTCATTCATTCATTTTTGTTAGGGAAGTTATTAGCTGTAATACTATCGAGTAGACAAAAAAGGTACTACTTCACCTGTATGTTTCCAATCAGCAGTGTGAAGAGCATCAAACCACTGAGTACATTGATTATGCTGAAAACCACCTCAAGCCAATTGCTTGTAGGCTCAAGATCATTGCCGAAAGTACTGCCAATGTAAAAAAAAAAAAAAAAGGTAGCAAAGAAAATGTCAGTGCAGTTCGTTCAAAAGAAGAAAATGGCAGTGCAGGGACCAACTACTCCAATCGTCAGCTATGGATAACTTTGAACCTTCGATCGTTCTAGTTATGTAAAGTGCAACAATTTCCTAAATGAAAACAACTCCATGATCTATATTACCTGAGAGTCATGAGTCCCCAAAATATAGGGTAGAGAATTTTGACAGCAAGTGAATTGCTAGAAATAACAGGGAGAGCCCCTTTGTAGATTCCATAAGCAAAGGGGCCATTGCCACTTAGACAATCCGGAATGTTTTGTGGGTCGAAAGAAGTCAAGTTTGTACCGCATGCTAGTCCATTCTTATCTGACCAAGGAAGGTGAAAACACAACTCCTTGGAGCAAGCCAGTGATATTAGGTCACAATTGTTCTTTATCACGCATTCCTCCTGGAGGCAGGAGGCGACACGCTGAATCGCAAGGACATACCAACACCCACCTGCAATCTACAAGCGACAGAAAATTTGATGAATGGCCAGCATTAGCAAGAGTGATCTAGTATGGTTTCATATATAGTTTGATCAGCATCAATGTCCTGCTAATCAGTTAATTACTGGCAAGCATGTTTTAGGTAGACAATTTCAAGATTGTTTGTTTCAGAATAACTTCATGGTTATTGCAGAATTTAACGTGCATCTTGGTCCTTAGACCATCAGCATTCCTTTATTGAACAGAATATAGCAATGGTATGACATGTGATTGTCTGAACTATTTGTCTGTTCAATTGATATCGTCCTGAATACAAACACTTCATCCATGTACTATTTAAACACAATACTCATCAGAAATAATTTGATACCACCCCTTGAAATTATTATTGCTTCATATATAAATAGAAAATCTTGCTATAGAACAAATCAGGCAGTGCCATTTGCAGATATTAAAACCAACCTTTGATTTTCTTGGGAAATAGTAGTAAATTTAAAACATGATTGACATACTAACAACCAGATATTGGTCTTTCAAAAGTAATATACAACCAAATATTGTTTGTTGGTATTTTAATTGCACTCAGTGAGACTAAGAGAAAGATTCAATGATTATACATCTATTGCTTATTAGATTTTCCAAATAACTAACGGAGGAGGGAATACTCACGTGAGAAGCAATGAAATAGGCAAAAAGATTAAGGCCGAATCCCCACCATATCGTTCCAAAGATGTAGCCAGTCACCTTCTGCATTTTCCTCATGATATAAATACTATGATACACCTTGGGGAGAAATTGCAGCAAAAATAAGAGCAGCAGTATTGTCATGATAAGTTTAATTTGCTCTTCTCTGATTAACTTTGGTATGACCAACCAGAAGATGACCTGCAAATTTTGATGAACCAGCTTGCTGAGCAAAAAAATAAGTATTAAAAATAATGGATAATTGTAAAATAAATTCTAGTTCAAATGCTCTTCACTCTTACCAAATATATGTTTGTTATCACTACCAAGCACCCTTAAAAATACCATGAAAGCTAATTGAGCAACAAGGAAAATAAAACTCTTTAAATTCTGTTTTCTGAAGCTTTCGATAATCTCAATTGGAGAAGATACTGAAACCCTTATTATTACTTCATTTTATACATAAAAACATAATGAATCAATATACTTTCCTTTTGTAATGATATTTTTCAAGCACTCATGTTTTCTTATTATATTTTTTCAAACAATGAATTATTCGGAAATTTTACTTTGCATACATTAGAAAACGTTAAACAAACATGAGATGAAACAAATATGGCCTTAAATCATGTCAGACGAACAAGCCATATTCTAGTTGTCTAACATGCGGTTGTGGCTGAGCTCTCAACGCACTAGGCATGATGAATATTACTGAGCAGTCACTTTTAAGAATAATACATCTTCATTATTCATGGCATGATAACAATTGACAAACATCCCATCAACAATACATACATGATATGAAAAGGACACATGTAACAGTGGCCAATCATACATCCAATGATGGCTGATAAAAGCGAAAGAGAAATGCAATTGTGCAAAATGAGAACCATCTTATGCTCCAAATTATGAGAAAAAATAAGGCTTCACTTAAAAAATGACCACACCTCCATGAGAAAAAAATGAGACGGCATCTGAAAGACAGGCTGATAGATAATCAGTAAAAAATCATCTTAATTTGCATGACCAGAAATTAGCGAATTTCCCTATAACACCAGCCACACAAGAAGCACCGGTGGCAAAGATGGAAGGGGAATATCTATTTGTGCTGCAGGACAAAGCACAACATTTTTAGGCCCTAGCCGCTAAAGCTTTGTCTTCTTGCAAATTGCAATCAGGTGGGTCACCAAAAAAACTTCAACCATGGAAATAACCAACCTACAATTAGCATTTAGCACCATGCTGACAAAGTGATATGGCATTGACTGTTTTGGAACAGTCGTTTTCCTTACTATTTTCTTCTAAATATTCTCATATTTATTTCGCACTGCATCCATGGTCATATTCTAGACATTAGTACTGCCAATCATTGCCGTTACACCATCGATCCGTACTTCTTCCGTAAGCTCATTGAACTCTATTATCAATGGAGTACTGAATTTGGCCAGAATTCTAGCAAACCCATCCTTCATTGCGGTCTGGTTCATTCCAGTAAGCCAGAGCCTCACTAGCTGCCATTACGTACAGACATTGTCACTTTGAACGAACCAGTAGTGAAGGACTAGTAGAAACTTGCAGGTTTACACATGGGCTCTCTCACTATCTACCGGAGTACTGGACACAATCAGTGCCTGCAATGTACTCACTAATGTAGTTATCCCAGTACCCTACAGTTCCTACTGTGATATGTTCGACAAGGAAGCTGTGATATGTCTCAGAAAAAGACATGACGATTGCCCAATAATTGCGGGCGTTCGATCACTCATCTACATGGCCAGATGGTGATATGCACGAATCATGTCGCTCTAGGTGTTCTGGATCCTCAGTGAAAAATTGAGAAAAATGGGGGCGAATTGGAAATGGTAATGACAGATGGCGCTGATTAATGATTACTGACCTGGGGGATGGGGAGGATGACGAAGAGGTCGAACCAGAGGCCCTTGAGGGAGCGGGCGTAGTGTGCAGCAATGGCGCGTGGGTCCCACACGAGCTTGCCGCAGCCGACGACGAGGGATTCCCGGGAGACGTAGGCGAGGCGGAACTGGAGGAGCACGTGCGCGAGGTGGGCCAGGTCAGCGCAGGTCCGGAGCGCCGTCACGGCGGCGGCGAGGCCGGCGTCCATGTACACACACGGCGGCCGCCCCGCGCGGCCGATGGAGATCGCGTAGAAGAAGAGCGGGTCCACCGCTAGGGCGGCGGCGCGGGCCAGCAGGATCCACCTGTTCCACCGCCGCACCCGCTTGCTCCTCGGGTCCAGCACTGGCCCGAACACCCACCTCGCCGCCGCGGAGGCGGCGGCGGCGGATGACGACGACTGCTGCTGCGGCTGGACCGGCACCAGCGACGACCCCGCGTCGGCGTCCCAGTCCGGCGAGTGGACCTGGTCGCATGTGGTGGAGTGGAACGCCGGAACCCCCGGTTGTGTGCACGCGTAGCACTCGCCGGGTGGCCCCACCGCCGCCGCCGCCGGCCGGCTTGACCCGCCTCCGCCGCCATGGCCGGACTCCTCGTCGCCGCTTTCGTCATCGTTATCCCCCAACCCTAGCCTTCTCTTCACCCCATCACAAACATCGGCAAGCGACCTAATCACACACACACACGCACAACGCGACAATCAACACGATCAATCGCCAAATCAACGAATTCGCCATTAATGCTATGAGGAACAAGTACGGCAAGCGGCGAAATCGATCGAGGCCTTACCTCCCGGAGAGGAAACGGAGGAAGGAGAGGGAAGGCATGGCCCATGAACACACGTCGGCGGAAAACCATGAAAGGGCCGAGCTCGAAGTCGAAGCGAGGAGATGGAGACGAGACGGGGAGCTCGAGAGCTCTCGTGCGTAGTACGGCAACGGCTGGCTCTCCGAGTGAATGAATGATGAGATAGAAGCGAGAGGGTGACGTGGATGGAGAGGTGGAGGCGGTACAACTGTACCGGGTCCCGCCTACGTGTCCACGTGGGCCGTACGTGGACACACCGCCACCATGCGCCCAACGCGGCTGCACCGCGTCTACCTGCCGTCTCAAACACCATCGTAACATTACTTGACTAGACCAAATTTTTCACCGGTTAATTAGGCGATCACAAGAAAGATACGGCCACAAACGTACAAAAAAAAAACACATTCGTACGCCGTAAATGATAGAGCGTCCTAACCTTACCAAAATCTATGAAGGTGTAACCATGTGCATAATATTTGTGGATATCCAGATTTTAACTCGGTGGAATCCCTGACTGACGAGACATTGAAAGCGGCAAGCTTTGTATTTTTCTCTCTTTTCACCCTCCGTTTTCTTCTGCTTTGGCAGGTATCGAGTCACTCTCTGCTGGTGTTTTCTTCAGATAAGTAGATCACACTAGCCACCGGCTACGTATAGTATACTGGCCGTATATACGCAGTGGAAGACGCAGATGCTCATCTCATCTACTCTTTTTTGTCTCGTATGTATACGAGAGGCTGCCGCTGACCGACGTCACGGTCTCATGGTCCTCGTGGAGAGCGGTGGCCTTGGAAGTCTCTGACGACGTGGTCCGGTTCGTGGACCCGGTCCATGCGGTCGAGGAGGTGAATTCGCGTGTATTCTGAGGGGATGGATACACGTGGGCCTGGTGTATGGGCCATGTGTTTGCAAACCTGGAGGATCCATTTGGGCCAGTAGGCCCGGATAGGGAGGCTGTCTGGGCCAAAAGCAGTATAGGGTGGGGGTAGCTGGCTGTGGCCTTCAATTTGGTACTGCAATTCGGCATAAGCCCATGTGTTTTTGTACCATCGGCTTCAGTGACACCTGGGCAGCCTGGGCAAACAAATGAACAATCCTGGCATTTTTTTTTCATGCACCCGTATAAAAAAAGAAGAAAAAGAAGAGAATGTTAGTACTAGAAAAGGCATAACAAAATACAAAAGAGGTTTATGATAAAGTAAATTATCGCCTGCAAGCAACCATGTAAATGCTGTCCATTCATAATCAAAGCATAAAGCATTTATGGAAAGGAATAGGTTTCTTCACATGAATGTCCCTTGCTTATGGAAGACAGGAAGACACAGACAGAGTTAAGTGAGTCATAAAGCAATCAGTTCCAGCAAGAAATCAATTAAATCTGTCCATTTCCAAGAAAATGATTATCACGAGAACAGATTAAAATCACATCATCCATGAGGTGCCTCAGCTGTCAAGAACTCAAGATGGTCCCGCTCGTCGATGGAACAAGTCACGCCTGCCCTGATGGGCTCTGCAGAAGGATGGTCTTTGCGATTCACTACACGTCAGGCAAGGAGCAACAAAACAAAACAGGTCCCATGATTATTTTCTTTCCAGCAAACTCGCCGAGTAAACCCTGGAAAACATATATATTGTGTGATTAATCCCCTATAAAATCCTTTTTATTGATTTGAGCCCCTCAATCATTCTGCTTTTAAAACCAGTCCCTTCAATTGAACTTAATAGCAGTACTGTAATTTATAACAGAGCTCGTGTTCTTTTGTGTTTTTTCTATTTTCAAATGAGAGCCGGAATTCTCGGTTCAACAAAATCAAACCTAGGAATATAATTACAGGAATTTCAGAACTGACACTGCAATTTTCTCTATCTTTATCTCCTAGTTTACCCTTCTCCCTTGCTGTCACATGAACGAGCAGCATCGCCCTACATTGCACTCCGCATGACTAATCTTTATTTTCAAAAACACGCCAAGTAAAGGGACTTTAGCAAAACAGAAAGCCCAAATAGTCCAAGAGCCCTTCCCAGCCGTCGGAAAATACGACAAAAAATCCCTCGGTGAAAGAGAGCCGTTTTAATTCTCAGCCGTCGAAATCTCGCGCAAAGCAACAAGCGTGACACAGCGTGGCACATGAACCACGCCGCTGCTGACGCGGCCCCACCAGCCAGTGGCACACCACGTGTACCCTCTCTCCTTGACACGGCACGTCACGCCCCAGATATTTTAACCCCATTATTAGAAATTCCTCTCCTCGCATCGCATAGCAACCTGCGCATCTCTCTCGCATCGCACGGCGAGATACAGACACACTTTGACACTGCACGAGCGGAAGCGCAACAATGGCGACCGCCTCGGCGCCGCTGCAGCTGGCCACCGCGTCCCGGCCGCTCTCCGCCAGCGGCGGCGGCGGAGGAGGGGGGATCCACGTGTGCGCCGCCCGCGGCGGGGGTGCGCCACCGACGCGGCGGCGGCAGCAGCGGAGGCTGGCGGTGGCGAGCGATCGGGGCGTGCAGGGGTCGGGGGCGAGCGAGGAAGGTAAGCGGCTGTGCCTCACGGTTGGTTCTGGTTCCCACGGTGGTGGCTGCGAGTAATGTGGTTCGGATTGGTGTCGGTGCGATTGTTGGGCGATGCGTGATCCTCGTGGGTGCGCGCGTGGGAGGATGCGGCGTGTGGTCGGAATTGTGGTGGCGCGGGGAGTTCTGATGGGTTTTTGTTTTCATTTCTCGCGGTTTTCAGTTTAGAGGATTGGCACATTCGTGAATGAACCGAGGAATGCGTTTTCTACTGTTGTGAGTTGACTGAGTTCACGTGGGCAGATGAACTGGGCTGGGTGTTGTGTTTTTGACTGAACTGGAATGATTCGGTGCGTCAAATTAGAATTCTGTGTCCTGAACTCTGAGAAACCTCTAGGTGGGATTGGGGCATTCCAATTGTTCATGACTTCGTGCGTTGGCGCCGTGAATTCCGTGAATTTTTCCAGTAGTGTTACTAGGGACTATATAAAATCCTCTAAATTTGCAGCCGGAAATTATATTGTTAGATTTCAAAGTAAGGCCGTGCAGGGTTGAGTTATGAAGGTAGCGGTAACATAGTAGAGCAACTGATATTCAAATGATAATCAAGCAGATGATAGTTGTACGGTAGAAGATTCACTAAGACTTGGTAGCAACCACAAATTTTCGTGGCAAAGAATAAATCATGACATCGAGAGTAAGTAGGAGATCTGCACGTCATTCTATTTCAAGAGAAGAAAAGAGCAACCGGAGCAGGCAAAAGCTGTACCATTCTCAGCTACTGCCCCTTGATCAAGCAGAAAGGGACAGCAGAATAAGAATTAGTACAACATAAAAAGTTAAGTTTAATACAACATCCACATCCCCAGACCACTAAAGCAGATAAACTTGTCAAGACTGGAAGCACCAGCACTGTGGGCTTGTGGGCACTTTACATTTTCATACACTTCTTTTGTTTTAGCTGTTAATATCTACCAATCCTACATCCTTTATCCCTGTTTTAAATAAATAGATATTTGGATGCTAAAACTGTTGTTGTAATGCAGATATTCCAAATGTGCTAAATTCCATCGATTCTTCTACCATTGCATCAAACATCAAGCACCATGCAGAGTTCACACCCGTGTTCTCACCAGAGCATTTTTCACCCCTAAAGGCTTACCACGCAACTGCTAAAAGTGTTCTTGATACCCTGATAATGAATTGGAATGCAACATATGACTATTACGACAGAACAAATGTGAAGCAAGCATATTACCTGTCCATGGAGTTCTTACAGGTCTCACATGCTGCTCCCTCAAGCCTCATCTTTTACCTTTCAGCGAATACATGGCATCTTATCTGGTTGTCTTTTTGTATTGTAGGGACGAGCTCTCACTAATGCTGTTGGTAACCTAGAGCTAACTGGACAATACGCGGAAGCACTGAAACAACTTGGACAGAGCCTAGAGGATGTTGCTACCCAGGTAAGGAATTCCTAGAAGAGACTCGGATCTTGTCCAAAGTTTGTTTCATGCAATTTATTATTTAGATGCATGGAAAGTAGCATTTGTTATATATAT